>BMAO01009362.1:0-208675 GCA_019973975.1 Trichonephila clavata
AATGTTTTAGGTATAAATACCCTTAATTCACCTAGTGTGGTTGTATATTTTGCATAATATAGCAATCCGTCTATCAATTTAAAGTCTCGGGACCAATTTCTACAGATTGATTCATTAATGGAACTATCGTCCGGATTTTCTAGAAACCGTACGATGTGACCCAACTCCGGATCATTTCTCTGTTCCTCTCTCAACTGTTCTCTAGACGATAATACTAACGATCTAATCACCGCACAAGACACCTTTGGTTCTTCATTACTTTCTAACGGGTTTCTCAACATATCAGCCACTAAATTTTGCGTACCTGGGCGATGTTCCCATTCTACATTAAAATTTGCCAACTTAAGCGTCCACCTTATCATTCTAGACGACAAATTCTTTCCATTCGTTAATTTGGTAAGTGCAGCATGGTCTGTTATCACTTTAACCGGCAAGGATCCGAAATACGTGCGATATTTATTTAATGCCCATATGACAGCTAAACATTCACGTTCCGTCACACTATAGTTTCTTTCTGCGCGGTTTAAAATTCTCGAGGCAAACGCCATAGGCCTATTATTCTGTGTCAAATACTGCTCCTACCCCCACTGAGCTCGCATCCGTATAAAGTTCAAAAGCTTGGGAAAAATCTGGTAATTGTAACACTGGAGCTTCTGTCAGTGCTTTCTTAATACGATCAAAGGCTTCCTGCGCTGATTCCGACCAACGGAACTTAGAGTTTTTTCGTTTTAAATTATATAAAGGTTCACACATGTCTGCGTAGTTTTTAATAAACTTTTGATACCAACCCGTCATTCCTAAAAATTTTGCTACCTGTTTTGCAGTTTTCGGAGGTTTCATTTCAATAATTGCTTTTACCTTCTCCTCATCTGTTTTAACTCCTTCTTTATTAATAACTAAACCCAAATAACGTAATTGTTCCCTCGCGAAATGACATTTCTCACGATTCAACGTTAAACCAGCCTCCTGCAACAATCTGAATACTTCTCGTAAGTGTTCTACATGGCGTTCAAAAGATGGAGATGAAATAATAACATCATTCATGTAACAGTGGACAAAACGCCCGAGAACTGGCTTCAGAATCATCTCTATTGCCCTTTGAAAATTTGGAGCTGCCCCCGAAAGGCCAAATGGCATGCGAGTAAATGCAAAAGTACCATTTTTTGTAACAAACGCCGTCTTATGAATATCTTTGGGTCTACTGCCATCTGAAAGTATCCGCTGCGTAAATCAAGTGATGACATAATTTCGGTGTGTGGAATATTAGTGATCAAATCATCAATTATTGGTAGCGGATATCGCGGATATCTCATGATCACATTTAATTTCCTATAATCTATTGCAAACCTATAAGCTTCTGGGTTATCTAACGGCAACCCGTTTTTCTTCCGACATAAAACAACTGGAGATGCGTAGGGCGATGTTTTTGGAACTATTGTTCCATCGTTCAACATCTTCTGAACATGGTAGTTAATGATACCCTGTTTGACCCTGTCATAGCGATAAGGTCTCGAAAAAACAGGAGGACTATCACCCGTGTCAATTTCAATGACAAAACACATGTGTCAGACCAGGCTTAAGTGAAAACAACCCATGAAATTCCTTAAACAAAATCTGTAATTTTTGTTTTTGTTCTGAATTTAACTTAGTGTTCGATAAATCTATCTGAACCGGTTCGTCCGAAATTGCCACTTTTTCAATTTGCGAATCCGGAATGATTAACGATTTAGAAAGAAAGTCCAAACTAATCTTTGCATGTGACATAAAATCAATACCTAGGATGCATGGATATTGCATCTCAGCAATCACATGAAATTTCCACAACTTCGAAAATTCTCTTATTTTAATTCTTAACTCAACTGTGCCTAAATTTCTGCATTGTGACCCTTGAGCTGTAACTACTTCAGCTAACGATTTCTTAATAGGACAGAAAGAAAAATATGATCGGTATGTTTTTTCTGAAATAAATGATTTTTCCGCACCTGTATCCCAGAGCGCTTTTAGAAACGTATCATGCAAAAGAATCGGCACATACGGAAGATCAACTGGTGATAATCGTAATGAATTAAGTTTAATTCTATTAGGAGGATTTGACTCAATACGATCTCTTTGAAAGTTTAAATTGGCATTTCTCTGCCTTCCGCTGTTGCAATCAACACGCCTCCAATTCTGCTTTGCTGAATCATCTCTAGGACCCTTCCTAACCACCATCCTACGGTTCTGATACCGGTCTGTTCGCTGATTTGGCTGATTGTAGCGATTTCCTCCCTCGAATCCTTGATTTTGATAATTACGACGAGAAAAATTATTCGCACCCCTGCCTAGTCCTCTTTGATCATTTTGACTATTTCCGACCCCAGTATCTCTCCAATTTCTATTATTCCTTCTTTCCTCAGGATTCCTACTCATATCCCAACTTCGTCTAGCAAAATTATTACTCGAACCCTGGTTTTCCCTGCAGCTATGACGTTCCTCATACCGGTCTACCAACTCTACCAACTGAGCTTTCGTTGTGGGGTTTCGAACTTCTAAATAATCCATTATTTGGGGTTCTAGACGCATTACTATGTGATCGACCAATTTTATTTCATCATAATTCAAATCTAAAGCCTTATGAATTTTTAATAGTTGAAAAATAAAGTCTGACGGGGCTTGACCTCTCCGTTGTTTCGATGAAAAAAAACTGAGCCTCTAACTCTGATTTATTCCGTATTACAGGAAAACTATCTGACAATTTCTTTTTAAGCGTTGCAAATGCAGTCGCTTCTTCATTTACACACTCGAACCCTATAACGTCAAACCAGTCTAACGCTCTCCCAATTAAATGACCTTTTAAATACGCACATGATAGATTCGCCGGTATTTCATAGTAGGCTATATTGTCATCTATATTTGATATAAACTCAGACACATTTTCTTTACCCGAAAAAAATAATTCCGGCAAAACTCTAAATCCTGCACTTGCTCTTAATTCCGGTATTTCGTTTGGGCGCCAGTGTCGTAGCCTTTCGCTACCCCTATGATTATTAACTCCCCTTCGCATATTATCTAAATCTGAATATGTTGGATCCATAATTAATTACAACTAAATTAATAAATCAATCTTATTTATTTATCTTTCTTAATTGAGAAATACACAAATATTATTCAAACTATAAGAACAACAAATTACAGTGGAGTGCGAGAAGAATCTGATTATGAACGACGGAATACTAACTGAAACCACGGAGAATAACGTATACAATCAAACTACGCATTTATATCTAATTTATGAAAATAACTGACCTGATACCTTTTTCTTAAGGCAGGTTTCTCTAATACTGGATTGCTCTAAGGAGCGGCTTCAATCTTTGATATCTTTCAGTTCCGTCCCGAACCGAATTAATGAACCTTTTTCAATAGTCTTCTCCCGGCGAATATATTTCCACTAGATAAACTAATCTCTCAGAATCACCTTCTTAATCAACCTCGTAGTCATCCTCACTCTCTTCATTTCATTTCTCCCTTTTATATCTTTTTCGAACTCGCTAAACCCGAAACTATCTTGTTTGCATAAGTCACACTTTTGGCTCTCGGCGGAGATTGGTTAAAATAAATAAAATATTTAAAGATTTGAGAGAAGGTTAGTGAAACGCGTAAGCACCCGTCACAAGTTATACAATATCGATCAATTTAAAAGGAATAATTTTTAAAAAGTTCATTGATATTAGAATCAGTGATGAAAAAAATAAAATGCCGAAAACTATCTTTTTTTTTTAAGAATTAAAAAAAAAATTTTTTTTTTTTTACAAAACAAAGATATTTTGCATATTTTATGATTTTTTTCTAAAATGAATCAACATCGTTACTTTTAAATAAAAATGATTTTTAAAACTTTTAAAATCAGTGATTTTAAAAAAAAGCCAAAAACTTTTTTTGAACAAATTTTAATAAACACTCAAAATACTTAAATCTTTCATTTAATGATTTCTTCTTTTATAAAGGTAATTGCATGAAACGTTTTTCCCCCGTGTCGAATATTTCAAAAATTCTCACAATTTTACTTCAAGAATTAAAACAGTAGTTAAATTTCGTAATTTGAAAAATTTATACTTTCTGTCTTTTTTTCAGAATACAACTATTTTTAAAAATGCTACAGTTTCGTTTCCTTGAAATAAAAAATTGCAACGAAAGAATTGGAAAGGAGTGGGTGATTTTTAAATTTATACTTTTTGCCTATTCGAGGGTTTTTGGTGACGGATCTCGAAATTTTCAAACCATGCTCAAGTGACGAGGTAGACACTTGAGCTTTCACCCATCTTTAATATATACCACACCACACCTACGCAAGAACAAATTTCGAAAAAGAGAGTTTTTATGACATAGTTAAAGAAATCACTCACATCGCGCGCGCGCACACACACACACACAAACGCACACACAAGTTCTATCAGCCTGAGGGTAACACGAAATTTCCATGGGATGAAGTTATTCACTCGGTAAAAACCCGTGCTACGCCGGACTAAGCGGAGAGAAAAGAAATAAAGATATCAAAGTAATTTCGAAAAATAATATTGGTAGTGCTGAATTTGGGAAGATTGAGTGAATATTAACTTCCCACTGTTCAGCTACACAAAGGCTTTTGGGGACGGTCCACGTAATTTTGAACCATAAATAAGTGACGCGGACGACACCTGAGCTGGCACCTCCAACGCCTAACCACCACACCACACGGACGTTTGAGGTCTCGACAGATTTTACGTGCATCGCGCCCCTACACGGCGGGGCTTCAGTGGTACTAGGATCGAGAATTTGTGAAGAGAAGGGAAAATGGTAAGCAACAAAGCCATGACACGCACTCATGGGTCATACGCTCCCATCGTACGCGTCAAACCCACACCGAAGTGTTGGCGTTAGAATAAAAAGAGGAAATTAACACGAGGATTAAGTTATACCCGCGGTAACAGCCCGTGCAACGCCGGGCCATGAAAGCTAGTCTTACACTATTAAAATCCGAAGGTAAACAAACGTATCTCTATCATTCAATCTATCTATCTATCTATCTATCTATGTATGTATGTGCGTCTATCTTCTCACGAACCGTACGATGCAGAAAGTCGCGGAAGGTACCAAAAGATCGGGAATTTTCCGCGGAAGCCGTATTGCCCATTTATATTCCGATATTGTAATTAGTTGAAAAGATATTATCTATAACCTTAAAAGGCCTAATAGTTTTACTCCTGCCGGTTGTTTACTTGGAGGAACTTCCGTTCCGTTTCGGCCGAGCGGTAATCTTACGTTTTTACCATTTTAAAATTGTCATACAATTTTTGGTGTTGAAACCAGACAAAAAATAATTACAGAATCGGAAATATCATTTATTTCGCCACGAAACGGTATAATTTTTTTTCTAAAATAACGATATTTTCTATTTCTTTCGAATTTTTTAAAATAGTGTTAAAATTGATGCGTTTTTATGAAAATTATTTCTAAATCGTTGGGTATGAATTACTTTTCGTGTTATTAAATCGATATTCTACACTAATTAACTTCAAGCCTTCCACTTTTAGATCCATTCATTTAAAAAATAAAATTCCCAAAACTTTTTTTTTAAAGAATTTTTAAAAAGTAGTCCCAATTTTCACTTCACATTGAATAACTTCGTCATTTATGAAGGTAATCTCACAAAACCTTTCTTCCGTGTGTACAGTGATAATATCCGTAACATATACAAATATTGAAAGAATTGCTTCAAACTTACGGATTTTAAAAAACATTTTGTGATTTTCGTAAACTTATGTTTTTCTGAGAAATAAATTAAAAAGCAGTAATTTGTACATTTTTTTTCAAAGTACGTTATTTTTGCAAATAGTTGGTGATGTTTGAGAGCATTAACGTAAAAATTATGCCCTTAAAATGAAGGTAATGATTTTTAAAATAATTTAAAATACGCGATTTTACATTTAGCCAAACATTGGCGTAGAAAATTAGCTTTGCGCCAATGACTTTTGACCTGTTTCGCCTTCGACCGCATCTAACTCAAGGGTTACACTAAAAAAATTCTGCCTTAAATAGGGGGAAATCAGTAACTTTGGCGAGTAAAAAAAGATGCGACTGAAAAAGATGCTTTTTCGTCAATTTTTCTTTATATAATTTTCAAAATTAAATAACTATATATGTCAGATTAAGATGATAAAATGCATTCAATGCATTTCTGAGATTCATTTAAAATATTTATCAGTATCAAAATTTTTGTTCTCTTTCATAAAACTTATAGTTTACTTTAAAATAATGCCTAATGTATATTTCTTTTTTTGACATATAATTTCATAATAAAATCGAATAATTTGCCCATTTCGAAATTATTTTTTTTTTTGGAAATAGTCTGTTAAATAGGTATAATTTCTTTAGAAAAAAAAGCTATGGCACGTATTATATATTCTTTATTATTAATTGCTTTTTTTTAAAATATCAAAATTCAATAAATTTTTTGCAATACATTTAAATGTAATCTTCAATCGAAATCTTTCAATCGTTATGTGAATATCCTGTGGATCCCCTCAATTAAAAATTAAATTCAATTTGAACCTCCCATTCATTATTATTGCCTATTTTCACTTCTGCTACTGGTCTGCGTGGCTTGGTTGGCTAATGCGCCGCTTCCGCTAAGTGTCTAGTTCTTATTTTCTGGTTTCAAATCTAGAGGATTCCATTTTGTTCATTTCTGCTTATTTTTTCCACCCCGTAAATTAATTCTCTCTTCTTCAATGATTGAATTCACTTGCTGCATTACCACTGATCTGAAATTTACTTCATTTTCAGTGCTGCCATTATGTAAGCAAATGGTATGTCACAATTAATTGCTAAATGAGCAATTTTAATCAATTTTATTATAAAATAAATAATAAGTTAGTTTTGTATAATATACTTTTTTTCCTCAGATACGTGTTAAAATAAATTAATTAACACAAAGCGGAGTGAAAAATTATAAAATTAAAAAAAAAATTAAATGTTTTTATCAGATAGTATTATTTTCTTTTTGAATGTTTTTTTCAGTGAATGTAAACATATAACTTAGTGTTTTTTTAACACTTACATATGTTTAATCAAACATCCAAGCGTTACAAGAGCTATCTGTAGAATTTTTTTTATTAGTATTTATAGCTAAGGATTTAAATTTATATATTTTTTAAAATCAAAGGAATATTTCTATTATTTTATTAGTAAATTAATTATTTGTCAATAAAAAGTATATCGCCTATTATTTTGGATAAAAATACGATCTAGACCCATTTTTAAGCTAACTGTAAGTAACGATTGATTGATTAATGAAAACCTGAAAATTATTTTAGTATTTTAGATTCCTAAAAACTATCTATTATAACAAAAGATTACTTTTTTTTTAACTAAGCATCAAAATAATTTTATTTTTATTGCTTAAATTTATTATTTTTTTACTAAAGCAATATTGTTTTTCAAAAGTCAGTAATAGAAATTTGAAGATAAATCTTATACCTGAGGGAGGAAAATAGTTCTACACTCAAAAAAGTCACAGTAACACTGTGACCTGAAAAGAAACCTGTTTGACATCAGTAAGATCTGCAAGATATTTTGAAAAAGGGTATTGTAATGACGTTAATATATATGAATTACACATATATCAGGAAATTCGATAAAGGAAGGGGAATTTCCATGGAAATATGTTTTGCATTCGAATATGTACGTGCAACGCCGTGTTAAATGGAAAGGAATGAAACCCTGCTAACAACGAAAAGAGGTTAACAAATTTCGAGAATGGGAAATGTAATGACATTGTTTTGGAAATCACTTACATTGCAAGCTTACACACACACAGAAGTGATGTCGTCCTGAGGGAAACAGGATATTCCCGTGGTGATTAAATAATTCACTCGGTAAAAACCCGTACAACGCCGGACTAAGTGAGGCTGGGGAGGAGAAATAAGGAAGTCAAACTAATTTTCAAAAAGAATATTGGAAGTGCTGATTAATGAAGGGGAAGGGAAAATGTTAAACGAGAAAGCCCGAGCGATGCCGGGCCATGCACTCGCATCGTACGTGTACACACCCACACAGAAGTTCTGGCATCATGAAGGAAAGAGGAAGTTCTCAAGGGGATTAAGTTATACACTCGGTAAAAGCCCGTACAACGCCGGGCTTAGCGGAGGGGGAAAAACAGAGAAGCCAAAGTAATTTCGAAAAAGAATATTGGTCATGCTGCTTTTGTGAAGGGAACGGAAAATTTATAAAAGTAGAGAAAGTCCGTGCAACGCCGGGCTATGAAAGCTAGTGTACTCCATTAAAATCCGAAGGTAAACAAACGTATCTATGCATGTATGTGCGTCTATCTTCTCACGAACCGTACGACGCAGAAAGTCGCGGAAGGTACCAAAAGATCGGGAACGATCCGAGGAAGCCATTTTACCCATTTATATTCCGATATTGTAATTAGTTAAAAAGATATTAATTAAAAACCTTAAAACGCCTAATTGTTTTACTCCTGCAGGTTGTTTACTTGGCAGAACTTTCGTTACGTTTCGGCCGAGCGGTGATCCGACGTTTGCCACCATTTTAAAATTGCCATCCAATTTTCGGTGTTGAAATCAGACAAAAAATAATCACAGAATCGGAAAGATCATTTATTTCGTCACGATACGGTACAATTTTTTTTGCAAAATAATGATATTTACTGTTTTCTACGAATTTTTTACAAAATGGTTGAAACTGATGCGTTTTTATGAAAAGTATTTCTAAATTGTTGCGTATGAATTACTTTACGTGTTATTAAATCAATATTCTACACTAATTAATTTCAAGGCTTTATCTTTTTGATAAATTCATTTTAAAAAAAATTCCAAAAAACTTTTTTTTTAAACAATTTTTAAAAAGTAGTCCCAATTTTTACTACACATTGAATAACTTCATCATTTACAAAGGTAATTGCACAATATCTTTTTTCCCTGTGTAAAGCAATATTTACGAAGATTGAAAAAATTGCTTCAAAATTACGGATTTTAAAAAACATTTTGTGACTTTCGTAAACTGCTGTTTTTCTGAGAAATAACTTAAACAATAGTTATTGTACATTTTTTATTTCAAAGTACTTTATTTTTGCAAATAGTTTGTGAAGTTTGAGAGCATTTACTTAAAAATTATGCCCTAAAAATGAAGGTAATGATTTTTAAAATAATTAATATTACGCGATATTACATTTAGCCAAACATTGGCGTCGAAAATTAGTTTTGCGCCAAAGACTTTTGACCTGTTTCACCGTCGACCGCATCTAACTCAAAGGTTACACTAAAAAGTTCTGCCTTAAACAGGAGGAAATCAGTAACTTTGGCGAGTGAAAAAGATATTTTTTCGTCAATTTTCCTTTATATAATTTTCAAAATTAAATAACTATATATTTCAGATTAAGATGATAAAATGCATTCAATGCATTTCTGAGATTCATTTAAAATATTTATCAGTATCGAAATTTTTGTTCTCTTTCCAAAAACTTATAGTTTATTTTAAAGTAATGCCTAATGTATATTTCTTTTTTTGACATATAATTCCATAATAAAAACGAAAAATTTGCTCATTTCGAAATTTTTTTTTTGGAAACAGTCAGTTAAATAGGCATAAATTCCTTAGAAAAAAAAGCTATGTTCATATTTTATATTCTTTGTTATTAATTGCTTTTGATCCTCTGTTATTTTAATGTACCTTTCATAAATATGTATTTTTTTTTAATTTCAAAAAGGGTTTTTTCTGATTTTTAATCATTCAAAGTAATTTCTATCTTTTTCAACAATTCCTAACAAGAAGCTTTCATTTCTGTTTATTTTTCCCACCTAAATTTTCATTGCTGCCATTATTTAATCAAACGGAATGTCACAATTAAATAAACATTTTTAATCAAATTTAATGTAAAATTATTAATAAGTTTGTCGTAGCCCTTCGCTACCCCTATGATTATTAACTCCCCTTCGCATATTATCTAAATCTGAATATGTTGGATCCATAATTAATTACAACTAAATTAATAAATCAATCGTATTTATTTATCTTTCTTAATTGAGAAATACACAAATATTATTCAAACTATAAGAACAACAAATTACAGTGGAGTGCGAGAAGAATCTGATTTTGAACGACGGAATACTAACTGAAACCACGGAGAATAACGTATACAATCAAACTACGCATTTATATCTAATTTATGAAAATAACTGACCTGATACCTTTTTCTTAAGGCAGGTTTCTCTAATACTGGATTGCTCTAAGGAGCGGCTTCAATCTTTGATATCTTTCAGTTCCGTCCCGAACCGAATTAATGAACCTTTTTCAATAGTCTTCTCCCGGCGAATATATTTCCACTAGATAAACTAATCTCTCAGAATCACCTTCTTAATCAACCTCGTAGTCATCCTCACTCTCTTCATTTCATTTCTCCCTTTTATATCTTTTTCGAACTCGCTAAACCCGAAACTATCTTGTTTGCATAAGTCGCACTTTTCCCTCTCGGTGGAGATTGGTTAAAATAAATAAAATATTTAAAGATTTGAGAGAAGGTTAGTGAAACGCGTAAGCACCCGTCACAACCCCCCTCCGAGAACAAAAGCGTGACTTATTGAAGATCTAAACGACCTGAAAGAACTCGCTTAATTTACCTAACGTCTGAAAAACACTGAACCTGCACAAAATTTTAACTACTCTAGAATGCCTAAAAATACTGAACTTGTAGAAAGTTAACTCACGAACTTTAGAATGCCTGAAATTACTGAACTTGTAGAAAGTTTTAACTCACGAACCTTAGAATGCCTGAAAGCACCTGATCTTCGTGACAGGAATTCCTGATCTTTCGTGAATTCAGTTCAGATTCCTTAGCGCCGCTAATAATTACCCCTTCTCATTCTCCACTGTGTTTTATTGTTCTTAAATTTGAATAGTGTATGTGTAACTTTCCTTGATTAAGAGATATCAATAAATATAGTGATTTGTTAAGATGTCTTTTGAATTCGTTAATCCGCCTACACGTCCAGAAAGAAGTAACGGTAGACGGGGAGATGATAATCTTAGGGGAGGTTATATTTCACTACACATTTCCGTCCCTTTTCACGAAATCACTCCAACAAATATCCAGCAACCGAGAGTAAAGATGTTACACATCAAAAATTTCTGTAGTATTTCGACGAATTTGTTAGTTATATGTAAAAATTTATGAAAATTTCAAATATTTTTTTTCCGGTTTTCTTATGAGGTCCCAATCTACCGCACAAAAAGAGGTTTAACTGTATTCAATTTTGTCTGCTATACTTGTTGTCAGGATACTTATATACGGAATTCTTATTGCAGTGTCAGTGAAGGGCTTTTTTTTACATATATCGTTAGTAGTATTCCATCACTTCCAATTATTGTTTCCCATAGCAACCTGGGAAAGTTTTGGACGTGGCATTTTCTCAACAAGAAAAAATTAACGAAAAAGTTTCTAAGTTATATGAACTATTTTTTTAAAACAAAATTGGCCTTGAAATAAGTTTTAATTAAGTACTTATGAGAACTCAAAAAACTTAAAACATAATCAAGCAGAAATGACTTTAGCAAGGAAAATTGATATTAATAACCTTTTCACACTGAAAGAGGTGATTGTGCTGAAAAATATTTTGAATTAATTTAAGAGTGGAAAAATGCTTTAAAATGAAACCAAAACCAAAACTTAAGCTCAAAAAATTTCAAATATCTTAAAAATCAATTTGTTAGCAGATCTGAATTTTGGTGTCAAGCTTCCCAATAAAAGCCACACGAATATGCAAAAAAATAATTTTTTCGACATTTTTGAAACTTGAAGGGTATTGTGTAGTGTTTTTAAGATAGGTTTTTTTCAAAACACGGTACCGCCCCAAGCTGTACATCTGAATGCAACAGAGTAAGTGTTTTCAGGAGAAATTAGAAACAGTTTATAAGAGATTTGGTCAAGAATTGTGTTGGTGTCAATTTCCAAAGTTATTCGGGCTTTACCCGTGCTAAGGTACACAAGGTAAATGAGAGTACGGAACCTTGAGGATAACCTTGATTAATTGGATGTATAGCAGCAAAAAAAAAAAAAAAAAAAAAAAAAAAAATCAGGATTACAAAAAAAAAAAAAAAAAAAACGATTAATCAAATTAGAATAAATAAAGGGGGTTGTAATAAATAAATAAATTGTTTAATAAAATGTTGTATAAAAAATA
The DNA here is from genome assembly GCA_019973975.1 of Trichonephila clavata. NCBI lineage: Eukaryota > Metazoa > Arthropoda > Arachnida > Araneae > Nephilidae > Trichonephila > Trichonephila clavata. The sequence goes on from BMAO01009362.1 coordinate 12,216, forward strand.
AATTGTAGTTATGAAAAATTTGAAAGAGTATCGGTCAATTTTTATATTTATCAATCACGCACACCAAAGATATGCGATCACACACAGAAACTCTGTTAGTATTACTAATTAAATTGCTTGTGACAACCTCGCAACTGCAGTTTTCTCGAAAGTCAAATTGATTCTTGTGGATAATGTTATGATTAGTTAACCAATGTTGAGCCTATTAGCAAAAATACGATCAATAATTTTTCCGAAGGTAGGTAACAAACAAATCAGTCGATACGAATTAAATGTGGATAGGTCCTTACCAGGTTTTAGTTATAGCTTTAATTTAAAGTTTTTTCAGTTAGTGGGGAAATAAGATATCGTAATACATAGATTAATAATTTTTATAATTAAATGTAGATAGATTGAATAAATTATTTTCCAATTATTATAATTTATATAATCGAACCCAGGGGATCTTTGCCGGCCTTTAAATTCCGAAAAACAATTCCTACCTCCTCATGGATGATATCCCTGGGTGGTGAACAATTATTAAAGGTAATGTACAAAGGGGGAGGAGAAGAGAGGTAAAGGGCATATAAAAGTTTTTCTATTTTGGAGTTGCAATAGGTAAGTCTGAGAGAGAGATCTATATAGCATTGAAGTTAGTATCTTTACCAAAAGCGACTTTGAAACTTCAAATATGTACATCAGTAATGATTCGGCTCTAATTCTCCCAGGCTTTCTGTTTCTGTTTGGTTTGAATAATCAATTTTAAATAGTAAGATTTTTTTGCGTTATATATAAAATGTTAAAAGCCATCTCCCTGATAAAAAAAATTATTTCTTATTAAATACAGAAATTTTTTTAATGCATTTGTTTTATTCCTATTAATTAAGTTAGAATTCCTCAAGTTAAAGGCTTCATCAGGAGGCCAGAACGATTCTCAGTAGTGCTTGAATTTTTTGGTGGAAATTATAGGAACTTTTGCAAATTAAAGGTTGGATTCGAGTTCCTCGCTCCGAAGCGCTTATATAGGAAACTAATCTTGAAAATGTTTTTTAAAATTTGTTTTCTTACGGACGGTCATGTCTGAGATTGCGTCTCAGTTCCAGTTAATTGCTTTTATCAGGAAGGATGGCAGAACGATTCTCAGTGGTACTTGAATTTTTTGAAAGAAATTATATAAGTTTTGCCAATTAAGTTTGGATTTGAATTCCTCGCTCCAAAATGCATATACCTCACTCATTTCTAGGAAACTGTTTTTCAAATTAAATATCTTATGGACGGTCATATCTGGAATTCTGTCTCAGCTTCAGTTGCTTCTACCAGGAAGATTGCCATAACAATTCCCAGTGGTACTAGAATTTATCAGCAGAAATTATAGTATATTTTCAAATTAAAGGTTCTATTCGTGTACCTCACGCCTAAATACATATAGCTGACACATTTCTTGACAACTGATTTTCAAATTTGATATCTTATGGATGGTTATGTCTGAAATTCTGTCTCAGCTTTAGTTGTTTTTATCAGTGAGAATACTAGAACGATTCCCTGTGGTACTTGCATTTTTTGGAAGAAATTATGAGAAACTTGCCAATTTAAGTTTGGATTCTAGTTCAGCTCTAAAATACATCCAGCTTACACATTTCTGAAAAATATTTTTCAAATCTTTTTTGTCTGTTACCGCTTATGTCTGAGATTTTGCCTCAGCACAGGTCAGCATTTTTTGTTTTGAAAGGTCTCGAATTTGAGTAATTTATGTACGAAGTCTGACGGCGACTGATCCCTAGCATAAAAGTCAGACTCTCTCTTTGGTCTATTTCTGACCACAGGAAGGCTGTTGGTCAATGCCGCCTTTAGAAGTGCAAAATCCGTCGCTTCCCCTTGCACATATGCATACCGTATAACCTCAAACTAATCGCGTGCCTTACCAGTGAGATAACCCTTTAGGTAGGCACAAGCTAAATTTGCGGGTATCCCATAATGCGTAATATTATTTGCAATACTATCCAAAAATTGATTAACATTTTGCTGTCCGAAAAAAAATTTGACCCTCCAATTGGATGCAACTGCTAGTAGCCCACGGTTAGGCCTCGTTGAGCGCCATCCTTCGACCGTGGGTTCGAGTAAACATCTGCCATTTTAACACACTTTTATTTACTCTTTCACTTACAGAACTTCAATAAAGCTACTCCATACTACCAGAATATACACATTCTTATTGATAGAAAAGAAAAGGATGGCTAGTATTATATTTCAGTGCTTACGAAGCTCATTAAAAATGTCCCTTTTACGCACAAGTGTTTCTATTATTTTGCGATAACCATCTGTACCTTCAAAAAGAAATCTTAAATGATTTTTGGGTATTGTGTTTTATTTTTACAAAATTCATGTTCCATTTACCAAGTTAAAATCATTACTTAAAGTAGCTCCAAAAGAAAATTTTTGCGTTGATAGTAAAGATATAGAAAAGGATTTTCAGCTAATAAAAAAAGCAATAATGCAAGTTTCACATGTAAAGTATTTTGAGAAAAACAAGTCAATAACAGTATCAGTTGTGCTAGTAAGAATGAACTTGGAGCTGATTTTTTGAAGAAAGGTAAAAAACAATAGAACAAGATCTATGTCATCACCCTAGGCACAACAAAGTAATGCTCCGACTGAAAAAGAGATAAAGGATGTAATTTTATACGGAAGGAATGTTATAGCATAAACAAATCACAAGCCAATACTGGATCATAGTGAGAAACCATATGTGCGATTTCACTCTTCTGTTTCTTTTTTCAGTATTCCATGTACACTACTTCGACAAAGCAATTGTAATATTGAATAGAAATATGTTCTAGAAAATTAAATGTTCATAACACATGCTCATTCAAGAACTCAACAAGCTAGTGATAGTTTTGATGAGTCTAGTTCAAAAAACAACTGTAATAATAAATTTTACTTAGACTTCATTAATTAAGAGAAAAAAATTTGAAAGTAGGTGATCCTGAAATGCAAGATATGCTTCTTCTCATGAATAAAGAATGGTCAGAGAAAAAGAAACAAGAATAGCTTACAGCCTTATTAGTAGAGTTGTATTCTACAAAATAAAGTATTATTTGCAGAGGAGAACAATCGGTGGTGCTCATAAGAGTAAACAAAATAAGTTTGAAAATATTGCATATAGCAACACAAGGCTGTAGTCTCCAATAACATTAAAACCAAACATTTTTTTCCTAGTCTAACTTAAATTTAGACCTTCAATCAAAATGTTTTTAAACTTTAGATCTACCAGAAGTACCAAAGAGAAACAAAGGGAAATTCTCTTTCTAATCAATCTAGAAATTCCAAACTTTAGTTAAAAATTTGACTGTGAACAGTATCTGTTAAAGATATAATATTTGTCTAAATATGTTGAACTAAAGCCACTCAACAGTATAAACAGCACAATCTGTCATTACACTCATGAAGTTTATTTTTGCAATACAAAGATTATGTCAGGGCACTTTTTCATTCGAATTTGACAGGGAATTTTTTCCTCAAGTTTGGGGTATCAGGGCATCCATCACATTACCATTTTTCTAAGAGCAAATAAATAAGTTGAGAGAACAATGCACACAATAGAAACTGTTTTTCTAAGGTTTCGGAAGAAAGTACAGATTTGTATGTTGTGTTATTAGACTACAAAATAAACCAGCAAAGGGCTTTCACCAGCTGAATTCTTAATAGAAAGAAAACAAAGAATCCTCCTACAATTGCAGCCGCAAATCCCTTTCAACCTAAATTTAATGTTGAAATTCAAGATAATCTTTAAGAGATTACTCAAAATACAAGTATGTTAATAAACATGTAATTGTGTTGTTTATTCTACAACAGTGAAGCAAAGTTAGGATTCAGACAGGAAACGAAAGAGTCTTGGAAACAAGATACTTTAATTCAAGTAGGTCTTCATCCTATATTCTATATAATAAAAAAGGAAAAGATAGATGTATTTGTGTAGAAGGAACATAGATTTCACATTCGACCAGACAACTTTGGAAATAAGAGTCCAGAGTGGTCAAGAATAGTAGAAGTTATCTGTACCAGCTATAATAGTGTTATTATTGAATTTTCCAGAGTATCAAATAATTTTTTAGCCTATCAACTACATACAGCCCCTGTAACAAACAGAAGTAATATTAAACAACCATTTCAAGCTCCAGTTGATGTATCCAATAGGAAACAAAGCAAACCAATAATACGAAAATCCTTGAGCATCAAGGTGGTTTGCTCACAACAGCAACAATTGAATCAACTCTGACAAACTTAATTCTGTTTTAATAACCAACAAAAAAACTTAAAATTTATTATTAATCCAAAAGTTAAATAAAAATAAACTTAAGTAGTAAACTAGAAACAGCTTTGTAGCAGTCATTAGACGTTGTTAACAAATTAGTAATCGTGCTTCGAGTAAATTTCAACTAGTAATTGCATTAGATGAATTTTCTGTTCTTTGGGAAAAGGGGGAGAAGGACATGTTCTCAATAGATAGCAGCACATGCTTAAAATCCTAAGATTGTCTTATTTTGTCCTGAGAAGTTGGTTGTAACGTTGATCTCGTACGTGAAGAAGCACATCTTGTATCATGATTGAAACTAGTAAATATATTAAATGCATCACCATTATCCTGCAAAGTAATTTAAAATGTTGATTAAATTTTTCTGTCATTGTATCAGATACGAATACTGAACTGCGATCAATATAAATCTCCCTCAGTGCGACGTTAATTAAAATCAGTTCAATATAAATCCCCATTAATCGGTGGTTTTTCGGAGAATAATCGCTTCTGCAAGCGAGACAAAATTCACAAATGCGTGTTAGGATAGTTTACATAAGTGCACTAAACTACGCACCCTTATCTTTACTTACGCACGAAAAATTGTGTTTTTTTTAACATGCCTTGTACATTTGTTTTTCTTGGAATTCTCAGAAGGTTGGTAAAAACAGTAGTTATACGCACTGGTGTAGCTAGTCCTGAGGGGGCCCAATATCAGTATTCCTTGGGGGACCTTTTTTTTTGAAAATGGGAGCTTTGTTAATGGGGCTATTGATAACATTTTACAGTTTTTTCTTACATATGTTGGGGGCCCTGTAGCTTGGGGGACCCGTATCATTAATAGGCTGATACGGCAGTAGCTACGGTTCTTTTCATAAGGAACAGTAATTTCTACCCAATTGTAAAAAGTTAGCAAAAAAAAAAAAAAAAAAAATGCATGTAAAGATTTACACTAGGCCGTTTGTTGTTTAATCTACTGTTGTTCAAATGTCTAATTAAAGAATTTTTTGGATGTATTTCGAACCCGTTTTTTAATCAGTACTTGTTTACAAATCTATGAAAAATAAGCAAAATAATAATAATAATGACAAATAAAAAAATTAAATTAAATTAAAAAGAAGTTTGAACACGACAGAGAGCCTTTGGCTGTCAGAATGTTAAAATAATACCTTATTACAAATCTATGGAAGACTCTAAAATGGTTTTATCAGAGAGAATGGCAAGTTACACAGACTTAAGCGGTTTTGAAATTTTAATATTTGAAACTTGAAAATTGCATTATAGCATTTATAAAATAAAAACGAAACTATATCATCCTAGAGAAATACGATGACTACACTTTGCCGATAAAATCTCAAACTAACGTTCATTATAATAAAAAGATCTGATGAACATGACATGTATATATATATATATATATATATATATATAAATATATACTAGCTGACCCAGCCCGGCGTTGCACGGGCTTTTACCGAGAGTATAACTTAATCACCATGTTAATTTCTTCCTTTCTTTCTGACGCCAGCACTTTTGTGTTGGTGTGACGCGTACGATGTGAGTGCTAGGCCCATGTGTGCGTATAAATGGTTTTCTCCTTTAACAATTTCCCTTCTCTTCACAAAATCAGCACTTCCCATATAATTTTTCGAAATTACTTTTACTTCTTTGTTTCTTTCCTCTTCGCTTAGCCCGGCGTTGCACGGGCTTTTACCGAGTGAATAACTTAATCCCCATTAGAATTTCCTGTTTCCCTCAGGACAATAGCACTTATGTGTGTGTATGCGCGATGTGAGTGATTTCTTTAACTATGTCATTAAAATTCCCTTTTTCGAAACTGGTTCTTGCGTTGGTGTGGTAATTAGGAGAGATGGGTGAAAGCTCGGGTGTCGGTCCTCGTCACTTGACCATGGTTGAAAATTTCGAGGTCCGTCGCCAAAAACCCTCGAATATGCGAACAGTGCGAATTTATAAATCACTCACTCACTTTTCAATTCTTTCGGTGCAATTTTTTAGTTCCGGAAACGAAAATGTAGCCTTTTTAAAAATAGTTGCATGTTGAAAAAAGACAGAAAAAAGTAGAAATATTTCAAATAAAAAAATTTCACTACTATTAAAATTGTGAGGATTTTTTGAAATGTTCGACACACGGGAAAAATTTTCAAGCAATTATCTTTATAAAAGAAGAAATTATTCATTATTAAGTACTTTGAGTGTTTTATTAAAGTTTTTTCAAAAAAGTTTTTGGCTTTTTATTTTTTAAATCACTGATACTAAAAGTTTTTTAATTTTTTTTTATTTAAACGCAACGATATTGGTTTATTTCACAGTATAAAATTCAAAAAGAAAATAATACTATGTGATAAAAATATATTTAAGAATATTTCCTTAATTTTTTAAATATTTTTTCTTATATTTTACTGTTTTTCAATAAATCAATCTTTAAGAATAAAAAAACTATCGGTTGTGATGCGTTATATGAGTGAGCGTCCCGTGTTATGAGGGAATTCACCTTTTTACTACGCAGCGAAAGACTCAAAACTACCTCAACCTTTCCCGTCTACCAAACAGAAAGCTAACGCAAAGTGACCTTGACGCAATTGAGAATTTTTTTTAAAGTTTTCATTTTTTTAGAGGGCTTAACTTTCACGTTAAAGTTTTGAAATTTTACACATTAATTGCAAAAACAAAGTACTTTAAAATAAAAACTATACAAAGACTGTTTAAATTATTTCTCGCAAAAACGGTACTTTACAAAAAACACAAAAAAAAAAAAAAAAATTTAAAAATCCTTAATTTTTAAGCTATTTTTTCAATATTCCCACAGAAGTTGGATAACATTATTCTACAAATGTAAAAAAAAGTTTTATATGATAATTTTAATAAATGACTAAGTTATTTAAAGTTGAGTTAAAATTTTGAGTATTTTTTAAAAATATCGTAGAAAAAAATTTTTTTGGCATTTTATTTTTTAAACGACTGATTCAAAAAGAAAAAGCATGACATTATTTAGTAAAAAATATCTTTTTAAAAACACGAAAATAAATTCATACGCATCGATTTAGAAAAATTTTTCCATAAAAACGCATCAGTTTTAACTGATTTTTTAAAAAAACGCCTAATAAATAGAAAATATCATTTTTTTGCAAAAAAAAATTATACTGTATCGTGGCGAAAGAAATGATCTTTCCGACTCAGTAATTATTTTTTGTCTGATTTAAAAAACAAAATCGGATGGCTGTTTAAATAACGTCGAGAGTACCGAAAACCTTCACCCTCTGTTGCAATATCTGCTTCCACAGACACATGAGCATCCCTTACGGGAATCTGGCAACGTTTTTTCCGGATTCTTCACATTTCCGGCAATAAAAAAATTATGGCATGATTAAATGAAATAAAAACCATCCTTTGTTTTAAGTTGGACGAAATGACACACATTATGCAAAATTATATTTTGATCGGTTGAGTAGTTTCGGAGTCCATCGCGGACAAACACTGTGACACGTATAATTTATATATAAAGATATAAGCCTGAAAAAAAATATTTTCAAAGAATAGAGAATTTTAATACTTCCTGGAGCATCAGCGCAGTTCAATATCGAGGACTAATTAATCATTAAGACGAGAATCGTGGAAAATAGATTCTTCGCAAAGGCCATATTTGATCAAAAAGAACAAAACTTTAAGAAGAAAAACCCAATTGATATAAATAGAGACTTTAAATGCAAGAAAGAAAGGATATCCCCTGGGATTCATATGTAGTAAATTATACTTAAAATAGCAGAATACTCGAGTATATCGGGGTCAAAAATCCCGCTCTTATCTAAAAAAAGTAGACCGCAAGGGGATGAATATTGGAAACTAAGCCCAAGTCTCATTTTGGATGTACGCTTCTTTGCATCAATTACTTACTTCACCCCGTTAGAATTTCTTCACCAAAAAGACTTTCTTCGTGTGTGTGTTTGAAGATGTGAATGATATTTAAAAGAAGTATGATTGTATAGACATAACACAAAATTATGTATCACGAATAGGTTCAAAACACTGTCCTGAGCTTTGAGCTGCGTAGATTGGAAAATTAGGTATCTATCTGTATTCAAATGGGAAGAATATTCATGAAACAATTGACTCTGGATTAGCAAAAGTTTGAAGACATTTTTTCAGTGACTCTATAATCGTATGGTTTTTATTTTATTGATATTGGGGGGGGGGGGGACGTCCCAGCTATACTTTCAAAAATTTTTAAAGGGGAAACATAACATGCGACCGAATCGCCCTTTTTCATTAGTTGCATAGATTTTGATTGGCTAACAAACCTGTAAGGGCCCTGTTACAAAATTAGAGAAACACTTATCTGACTTAGCTCCATTTAATTGTATAGATCACAATGCCCTCAGACGTATTTAGAATACCAAGTAATCTATCTGTGAATTGCTGAGATTTTCCGTCTGGAAGTACAAGGAGCTTTAATCAAAAAAATTTTAGTGTTTATTGACAACACAAATTAAGGGAATCTATAATCATCGCATGTTTGCTTCCCTGTTTTGTCCTGTGTGATTTACGAAGCATTAGAAAGATAACGCAACTTCACTTTGCATTTTAATATATATTCTTATGAATAATATATATAATTAATATACATTATTATTAAATATGCGATTCAAATTATGTAATGATTTTTTTCCTTCTTCTTTTGGTTAGAATTAATTGAAAAAAGGTCTATAGGTTCTAAGCTCTATCGAGACTTATAAAATGTAAGAATAACTATCAGTTTATTAAATTTTTCACAATCCATGCATTTCAGAATCTATTCTATATATCGTCAATAACAATATATACTGAAAACACAATATGCTTTCTAAATTTATTCAATATCTGAGTGCTATTCTAAAAAGAAAACAAATTATAAGGGTGTTTTTTTTTTTTTTTTTTTTTTTTTTTTTGTAATTTATACACGAGTACTTTTTTCTGACTGACAATTGCAGTTTCGTACATTCTTTTTTGCCAATCCTGACCTTTTGATGCAATAATGTAGAACATGCGAAATATTTTCAATACATTCAAACAGTGCTACAAGAGATATTCCCAGCCATAGTCCAAGTTGGCCACCAAGTTGGCTGAACAATTCTGATTCCTGTAAGGAAAAAAAATACACTTGTTAATTGAATGATAATCTTTAAACTCTGTATAAAGTTCTTAAGAGTTATCAGCAAAAAGCAGAAAAAAAATATCAAAAAGAGATTCGTCTTTTTCAGTCTTATTCTATCGAATTTTTATACACTTTATTGATTTTGAAAGATGTCTGTTTTTCCTTTCCATATTATCGCTTTGCATAAGCACTATTTTCACAACAGGTTTTGATTTCTAACTGGAAATAAAAATAGGTATCAAGGCTGTACAGCATGAACGACTTCTTTCATATAACATTTTGTCTTATCATAATTATGGTATTTTAAGCAATTGAAAGAGTTCTTATAAAATATATTTTTAAAGTATAAAAGATGATAAAATTTTGACAACTAATTTACAAAAAAAAGAGCTTAAGAACCAGTATATCAGCTTTTAACATTTTTTAATGAATCAATAAGAGATGAAAAGTTTAATTTAAATTCCTCAGTTAAAGTGTTCCAAATTAATCCTAAAACTTTTATGGGTACAGCTTCGTTATGAGTTAGTTTTTCAAATTTATTTTCCTCCCATTTTTGACTTAACTCTATAGAATTTGTTTTCCATTTCCTAAGGTTCATATAATTTGCCTCTTTTAAAATTAATTTAGTATATTTAGACAACTCTAATGCTTCATTAACTGTATTTATTCTTGTTATTAAATCATCTACATATAAGTATTCGTTTAAAACCTTGTATGCTAAAGGATGTGATATTTCGTAATTCTTTATATGGTGTTTTATAGTTGCTGCTAAGAAAAAAGGTGAAGATTTTACACTAAACCTAACTGTTTTATTTCTATAAATTTTAAAATTATTTGGAGGAAAATCTTCTGACCAAAGAAATCTTTGACAATCCCTATCTTCTTCAGCCAAAACTATTTGAAGGAAATCCTTTTCTAGTTGGAAAAATTAATCCTATTCTAAATTCTCTAAATTTCAAAAGTAAAATTAATAGATTTGAATTTAGATTAAGTCCTGTCTTTAAATTATCATTTAACGAGAAACAATTTTTTTCTTTTGACGAATCTTCAAATACAATTCTCAATTTAGTTTTTTATTTATCAGTTATGATTACAGGATGATGTGACATATAATAAATATGATTTTGATTTAAGGTTTCAGCATCAACTGTTTTTATAATTCCATCTGTTAGCTGACTATATTTAAAACACAAGTATAATTTTAAAACAAAGAATTATCTTCCTTAAATCACGATGCTAAACCTTTTAATCTATTTTTTGTCAAATTAAATTACTAGTAATATTTACTCCATCCTTGAAAGGCAATTTAACCTCGTACCTACTATTTTGTAATTTTATATTTTGTTCAAATTGTTTTAATGTTTCTTCCTCAGAGGATTCTCTTTCTATGTTGTTCGTTATACATAAATTGTCAATTTCCCTAATTTTATGTAATTGAGAATTAATATCTTCCAATGAATAACTTTCCGAGTTGCTATTTGGTGTTGACAAAAACACAAATTTTCTACAATAGAATCAGTATTTTTTCTTAAATTTTTTATTCCTGTTAAAGTCCATCCATATTATGTTTCAAACAAAACTGGTTTTTTATTTATCCTCCCAGTACGAAACTGCCTGTAAAGATCAGCTCTTATTAAAACATTTATCTCTTTATTGCTTTGAGAAAGACATAGATCTGAAAGTGTGTGAGTCATGAGGTTAGTTTTAATATTTTTTATAGAAACATTGGATGTTGGAAGAATTGCATTTGTTATGGTTTTCAACATTAATATAACTAACTTTCCGCCCTCCTCGCTGGATGTTTTTTATTGCTAATTGTGACCTTGACTACATAAAATACTTTTTTCGTTTGGTTCTCTATTTCCGAATGTATAAACTAACAAATGTTGTTTTCGTACAACTTTGAGGTCGAGGTAGCCAAGTGCTCAAGGTATCGGACTCGTGGCTGGCGTGTCATGAGTTCAAACTCAGTACCACTGAAGACCCACCGTGTAGGGGAGCGATGCACGTTAAATCTGTCGAGAGTTCAAACGTCCTCCCGTTGGTGTGGTAGCTAGGAGAGGGGATGCCAGCTCAGGTGTCGTCCTCGTCACTTGACCATGGTTCAAAATTACGTCGCCTAAAGCCCTTGAGTAGCTGAACAGTGCGACGTTTATATTCTCTCATTTTCTCTTCGTATAACTGGAAGATTAAGCCGTTCAGCTAAATTTTTACAAATCAATGACCTCTCCTACTGCCTGAATCAAATAATAAATGAGCTTCAATCGATGTATTTTGGAATCGTAAATCAACTACGCCTGTTTGAAAATTACTGACTGCGTTCCCCCTGTCCTTCGCTCTAAATTCGAATGAGTAGACACAACAGTTTCTTTTTCCTTTTGAATGTTATCATCATTCATTTCGTTTGGTGTCTTTTGAAAACAAATCAATTCGTGATGAAATTTTTTCTTACATTTTTCATACGGTTGTATGTTACTGTGCAACTTAAATGAGAGCGTTTAAAACATTTTAAGTATCTCACTTCATTTTATAATTTGTTTTTTCTGATACCGGAAAGGATTCACAGCTGAAAGAATTATGTTCTGACTTACAAAAACCAGATTTAATATTTATACTTAATGTGTTGTAGCCGTAGAAATATTACCATTAAATGGTTTTTTGTAACCTTCTTCTTGAGAATTTTTCCACTTCTGTTTTTATGAAATTAACTAACTCTGAAACATCAGATTCTGAATTAGATTTTCTCTTTTACGATTATATTCTAAACTATATCTTCTGGAATTGTAGTTTCAATAATATAGGGCACAAAAGTTTTGGCCATAGGTACTAGACACTACATTGAAACTTTCAAGAGATCGTATGTTAATTTTTAGCTCATCATATAAATGACGTAACACCCTTATGTTTGAAGAATTTTTAACGGATTCAAAGCTGAGCAGTTTATTCATTTGACTATTAATTATGAGATCTTCGTGACCAAATTTCAGTTAAAGTAAACTTAAGCTTTTTTCATAATTCTTCTTAGTTAATGCAAACCCTTTTATAGCATTTAAAGCTACTCCTCCAAATAAACCTTTTAAATAAGCAAATTTTTGCTCTTCTGTTAAACTACAGTTTTCATGAATGGCTGTTTGGAACTGACTCCAAAACTCAAGCCATTAGACTGAATCCCCCAAAACTTATTTATATTAAGTTTAGGAAGTTTTACAAATTTCGATGCCGAAATAATTTTAGTTCCCTCATTAATAGAACTATCCAATGATTTATCGGTATCATTTCCATTTAAAATCTTAGTGTTTTCTTTAATAAATCTAGATATTCTCGATAACCATTTAATAATACTTTTGGAATACTCCTCACTTGCTGAAACTTCCTTTTCCTTTTTAATTTCTTCCGATTTTATGAGAGATTCAATCTTTTCATTTAATTCCTTTAAATTATTCTGTTTTTCCAGTAATTGTTCTTTGAAACCAATTAAATCTTCAATTTCATCTTCATAAGAAACAGATTAATCTTTTATCACATTTTCAATTTTTATAATTAGTTTAGTCGTTAAAGATTTAATAGCTTTTCTTTTACTTTTAACATCTTCTAGTTGCTTTTCCATTTTTATCAAATATATATAATCGCCTATCTGATTTCTGTAGATTCGAGCGAGCTTGAATCTTCACGTTTGTGCCCGAAAATATTATATTTCCTTAATCCTTAATTCCTTTGGTATTTGGACGAGAATATATCCGTTATATTTATATTTCATATCAATGATTTAGTCTATTCTCTTAAATATTTTGTTTTATTGGACGACACACATAAAAGACATGTTTACAGCACAAATAACACTACATAATTCTGACTCTACAAGCTAAACAAAGTAAATCTCTCCGATGACTTGCAGCGCCACCTATTCATTTAACATTTAACTTACAACATCAGCTTTTAATATTATATTTGCTAGTTGATTTTGGATTGACCGATATGCTGTTTGCTCATTTTCAAAAATAACAAAAAAATGTTGAAAATCTGCAGAATTCAGTGCTTTTTAAAGTACACAAACGTGGATATCTGTAATTGATATTTGAGTTAAACATAGCAGTTAAAAGCTGTATTAGTATTTTCATCTTTTGAATAAAATATCTCATATCATACTAATACTCGAACAATACTCTGAATATTCCGCTAAAAAAATAAGTAGTTTAATAATAAGTATATATAATAATAGTTATAATAAGTAGTTTATATAAAATAAGGTTAATACATTCATATCCAAACTTCAGAACGAAAAAGAGATCGAATTGAATTGAGATAGTATTCAATTAAAGAAAAATATATTACAAAAGTCCGTACGATCGCAACCTTATTGGCGACATTGAATAAAACCGTTTGAATTCTAAAAACGGACGGGAATATGGAGCACGTAATTCAAAAATGACATGTGAAAAATAATACGTAACTATAAATAATTATCAATAAAAGAAAAAATAGTTTTCATTATTTAGTTTTATTATTATTACTTTTATATAATTTTTATTGGTATATATAACTATAATAATAATTTAATAATTATATTATTATTAATTTTATTATTTAAGATTTTGGAAAATTCCAGATTGGCATTTTAGTATTCGAGCTTGCAATATGAACGAACGGTTAGGCTTAGAATGGCGACAAGGGGAGAAATATGAAACGAAGCACATTGTCACCAATTCACCGAATATGATTCGTAGGAAATCAAGATTGTCAATTTTGTGGTTTACCTTGAAAGTTGGCATGGTTGCTGTAGTGTTTCCTCCCCTCACCAGGAGGCGCACGGTGTCCCCCTACCGTAAGAATGTGTTGTTTGTTTTTGAAATATATATAGCTTCTCGGCACCGGCGCGTTAGGGCGGTGGCCAGAATAGAGAAATTTCCCGCGTGGGTAGTTACAATTTGCGTTTAATATTTCTTTTTATGTGATTACTGTAAATAAAGTGCTGTCCTCAAAGAAGACGTCTGTTGGATGAAACCTCAGCAACATCATATCCAACACAACACGACATAACACTGTCGCATTAACGACAGGATCGAAACCTGAGTAAAGCAAGACATCAAAAGGAACTACGAGGTAGGCAATCCTTTTGTTTTGTTTGGGCGAGTTCAGCAACTGTTATTTACAAAATTTTGGGGGTTAATTCCTTTAGTATAATTCCTTTCAATCATGTTTCGTGGAGCGAGAAAGGAAGAATTAATATTAATTGCTGATGAATTGGGCGAGATAATAAATCCAGAAATGAAAGTATTGGATTAAAAAAATTTAATTTTAAATAGCGACAAATACAAAACCGATAAAGTGTTTATTGATGACTATTTAGATTCGATTATTGCGGATAGAAAGTCGAAAGAAGAACAAGAGCGTTTAAGGGAACAATCTAAACTTGAGTTTGAAAAAATAAAACTCGAACAAATTAAATTAGAAATAGAACTTGGTAAAATAAATTTAGAAAGGGCTAAATTGGATAGTCAAAGGGATAGCAATGATTTGCAGCGAATAAATCCCGAAACAAATCAAACTTCGATAAAAAATTTCATTCAAAGTGTGCGCACATTATCTCCTCCGATTCCTAAAAAAACAAGAGGGATGGAATTTATTTTTCTTTTCTTTAGAGCGTTCTTTTAAAACCAAAAAGGTACCGGATAAATTTAAGGGAGAGATTCTTTTAAATTTGCTAGGTGAAAAGGCCGAAAATATTTTGGTTTATGTAAAAGACGAAGAAATAAGCGATTATGATAAATTAAAAAGTTTAGTTCTAAGAGAATTTGAGCCAACACCTTTGAGTTGCTTGGAAAATTTTCAAAAAGCGAAACGAATGCCAAATGAAACGCATGTTCAGTTTGCATCTTATTTATTAACCAATTGGGATCAATACTGTCATTTGAGAAATGTCAATGATTTTAATTCTTTAAAGGAGTTAATTGTTAGCGATAAATTATATCAAATGCTAGATGAGGAGCAAAGTTGGTTTAAACCAATTCAAATGGGAAAAGAGTGTGACATGTTTTATGCTTGTAAAGGAAGAACTTTTCCGAGTTTTTCACATAAAGCATGTCATAATCAAAATGGCTTGCGAAATGATTTTAAATATATCCCTCCTCACTCGAGACGAGACAAAACAAATCTTAATTCGAAAGAAAATAAAATTTATAACTCAAAATAAAGTAGAGTAAATAAAAAAAAAATAGAATGTTACATTTGCGGTGAGAATCATTTAGCTCGAGACTGTAATAAAAAATATTCTAAATTAAAAAATGAGAAAAAAGAGACTTCTCAAGTACAATATTTACAACCGAAAGTTGACCTTGAACCTTTAAAATATGTTATTATTTATATTAACGGGAAAGCAATAAATTGTGTTTTGGATAGCGGAACTCAAATTTTTATATGTAATTCTAATATTTTTCCAGATAATTTTAATGATGAATTCGGAAAGATTACTTTAAGCTCTGCATTTGGAGAGAATGTAGAAGCAAAACTAATTAAAACCTCTATTACTCTTGACAATAATTCTTTGAATCATCCAATGGATTGCTTGGTAGCGATCACGGATAAATTAAATGCTGAGGCTTTAATACCTCCTTCTTTGTATGAGGCTTTATGTTCCATAAATAATGAAACAAATGAAAATGATATTTTTACCGAATCGGTTGATAGTTTTACTCCATTTTCAAATGATGAAAATGACGCAGAATCCGTCAACGAAATATTTTATGTTGAGAGCGACTCAGATAATTTAAATTTTAATTCAGATTACAGTAAAATGAAAGACGAACAGAATAATTGTGATTCTCTTAAAAAGGTTCGTGCAGAGTTAAAATTAAATAAAGGAAATTTTTTATTAGTTGAGGAATGAATTTATCACAGGGATAAAATTCTAAATGAACCCGTAATGCAATTAGTTTTACCGCGTTGCAGAATAGTCAAAGTGATGAAACTAGCACCTGAGTCAGTTTTTGGAGGTCATATGGGGGTAAAGAAAACAAAAGAGAGGATAAAATATCATTTCTTTTGGCCAAATATGTCTAGGGAAATTGCTGAATTTGTCCAGACATGCAAAGGGTGCCAGCTTCGGAAGTCTGAGAAAGTTGGAGATAGAGCTCCCATTACACCTATTGTCCGTCCTGAGCTTCCCTTTGAGTTAGTAAACATTGATGTGTGATCGGACCTATTCAACCACCATCGGGTAGAGGGCACAAATATGTCCTTTGTATGATGGATCAACACACATGTTGGCCTGAGGCAGCACCTCTTAGATCACTGACAGCCAAGACCGCATGGGACTCTTTGTTGCAAATATTCTCGAGGACCGGAATTCTCCGAGTATAATTGCCAGTGATCAAGGCACAAATTTCAAGTCGACTCTAACCCAAGAATTTACGAAAAGGATTGGATCTAGTCCTAGGTTTTCCTGTCCTGGCTATCCGGCCAGCAACTGACTAGTTGAAAGATGGAATAGGGTGTTGAAGGATATGCTTCATCATGTTATTCGTGAAGATCCAAGAAACTGGGATCGACAATTACCTTTTCTGTTGTTTGCATACCGTGAAGTACCAAACACTACCACTGGTGTATCACCATTTAGGTTACTTTATGGCAGAGAAGCTCGAGGGCCGTGGCAATTCTTAAATCATCCTGGGCAGGCGAAATACATCTTCCGACGAACATTTCCCAGTCAGCTACTGATTACCTTCAGGAAATGAAGATCAAGATGGAAAAAGCTGCTGAGAGTGCATCTTTAACTGCTGCTCAGAAACAAAAAAGTTATGGAGATTACTTCAACAAGAGGTCATCCGTAAAGAATTTTAGCATCGAACAAGTTGTTTTGCTGATACCAGATTCTAGTAATAAGATCTATGCTAGATGGACTGGACCTGGAGAGATAATTCAACACCATCCACCCCATTCATATAAAGTTAAGCTCCCCGACGGAACTATAATACATGTTCATGTGAATAAGATCAAGAAATATCATCCTCGTGCACTTGCAGTTGGAGTTATTTTTGAAGATGACCACGAATTCGGAGAAATACATCCCACTCCTAATTTATCGAGATCCACATCTGAAAGAGTTCTACATGAAACCAATCTGAATCATTTGAAGGAGACTGAGAAAGAACAAGTGCTAGCAATTCTTCTAAAACACCGTACACTATTCACAAGTGATGTGAAAATAGCCAAGGTAGGAGCTCATCGAATTCGCTTAAGGGGTCTGAGGGGTGTTAACAATTTTTTTTTTCGAATTTTCGAAAAAAATATATCTTGTTCTTCATTTTTTTTTGAACATTTTGATACTAACCACGTGACAATACTCTAAAAACTTCGAAAGTTATTCAAAAAATTGCAAACAGCAATTTAGTCATAACAACTTTTAAATGGACACATGCCACGCCCATTTATTTTTAAATTTATGCATACCTTTCATTTTTCTGTTTTTAATAAGCCTCATGAAATATTTTAAGCGCTTGAGTTGATCAGAAGGAAGCCTGCAACTCAACACATTCATTCTGCTGTGTTTTGATTCTGTTGTGTTTACATTAGCACACGTTTTTTTAAAACGCTTATCTAAAGCGAATATATTTGTTGTTTTATTCTGAAAAGTTCGTTGGGCAATGCACCAAGAACAGATTTAGAGGAAATAAATATTTAAAGGTAAGTGACTCACATGTTACAGATATGAAAGATACGAGGAAGTGTGTAGAAATGAAAAGTACAAGTAAGTGTGCCGAAATGAAAAATGCTTCTAGTAAAAAACTTTCAGGAATTCAGACTTCATTAAAGTCAAATCTTGTTAAGGTAAGTGAAAACTTCAAAGAATATCGTATTTTTGATTTTATTTAAACCTTTAGCTCTATTTTGTCAGTATCATGCTGTTTAAAATGTCATAAACCATTAACAATTAATGAAAAATCCACTCGTGGTTTATGTTTGAATTTTGAAATACATTGTAAAAAATGTGGGAGTATTTGTACTTTTTCAAGCTGTGAAAACATTGGGAATAAAAATAATGCTCCAGAAATTAACAGAAGATCTATTTTAGCAATGGGATGCATAGGTCAAGGTTTAGAGTCATTAAAAACCTTTTGTTCTGTAATGAGTCTTCCTAATCCTGTTGAACAAAAATCATATGATGTTATTAATAATAAACTTTCACTTGTTATGAAGGAAGTCGCCGAAGAAAGCATGAACAGGGCAGCTGTCGAAGAAAATTATTCGTTACCTGATAACATTTTAACGGTAAGTGGTGATGGGACCTGGAAGACGAGAGGACATTCATCGTTGATTGGAGTATGTACTCTAATGGGGCCGAAACAGGTAAGGTTTTGGATAGGGAAGTGTTGTCCTCATTTTGCAAATGAAGCGACAGTTATAAAGGGGTAAAGTTTGGTATCAAGTACAATAAATGGCAAAGAGCGCATAAGATTTCACGTAGAAAAAATTATTCTGGCTCTGCTGGTAAGATGGAGGTTGACGGGATGTTGAGGATTTTTAATCGATCAGAAAAGCTTCACAACCTAAAATATTCGAACTACATAGGAGATGGCGACACAAAAACATTCAATGCCCTTTCTGAAAACAATCCATACGGCGATGACCATCTTATTCAGAAAATAGAATGTGTAGGCCATGTGCAAAAGAGAATGGGTACAAGACTTAGGAAGCTTAAATTAGTATATGGTAAGAAGAAATTATCTGATGGTAAAACTATAGGCGGTAAAGGTAGGTTAACTGATAGTTTAATTGATAAGCTTACGCATTACTATGGTAATGCTATTCGATGCAATTCTACTAGTGTAAAGGAAATGCGGAAAGCCATTTGGGCTGTTTGGGGTCATTCTTGCAGCACCGATGAGGAACCGATGCACTGATTTTTTCCTACAAATCCAAATACATAGTGTAAGTATAATGCCGCAATTAATAATAATTTACAAAATTATAAACACAAACCCTCAGTTGCGAAAGCTGTTCGAGATGTAATTAAGCCTGTATTTGCAGACTTATCTCATCTGGCACTCCTGAAGAAATGCTTAGGAAGTAAGACACAGAATCCTAATGAAAGTTTAAATTCATTAATCTGGAAGTTTTGTCCGAAGACGATTGATTCTAGCCTTCAGATTGCAGAGATTACTGCAAATATAGCAACCAGCATTTTTAATGATGGAAATCAAATACTTATTACTATTTTAGAGAAATTTGGCTTAAAAATTAACAAAAATGTTTGTGTGTCCCTGGCTGAAAGTGACAATCGTCGAATCTTTACGTCAAGAAAGAGGAGCTCAACGTCATCGTTTGAAGCTCGCAGAGATAAAAAAAATTAAAAAGAGTACAGAAATTGAGCTGTTTGAGCAACAGGAAGGCATATCCTATGATCCTGGAGCATTTTAGCATGTAAGTTTTAAAATTTATTTTCTCAAATTCAATTTAAAACTTTAAAGCCTTTTTTCTCAGTTTGTGTTTTTTTCACTTACGCGCATTGCGTTTCAAAAACTATCATACTTTGATGCATAAAACTTTACAGAATTATAAACTCTATCATAATCTTTAAATCCTAGCTGTTTATAGTATTACATATTTGTAATTTTTTAAAAAATTTCAAAAAAATTAAATTTTTTGAAAAAATTTTTAAAAATTTACTTTTTTTATTTTTTAAAAATATTATTTTTTATTCTTTTTATATCTAATCGCTACCATCTAATAAGGATATATTTGACTTTATAAATCAACTTATTGCTAGTAATTAGAATTATTATTTCAGAAAATATCATGCGCGTCGTAAAACTTACTATTTGTTTCTTACAAAACATTTTCTTATATTTATGTGCTTATTATTTTTAAAATTATGATTATATTTTAGACATTTTATACTTTTTTGAAACTTTATTCCTCTATAAAAAATGTGTAAAAGAATCAAATTATTTCATTTTAACCTCAAAGAATTATTTCTAGTCGAAAATTGTTCATATTTTGTGCTCTCGAAACATTTTTAACACCCCTGAGACCCCTTAAAGCCTAATATTGAACGGAAGAAGCCATTCTTGTATCGCATCCCAGAGTCCTTGAAGATTAAAGTTGATGAGCATATAGAGGAGCTCTTACGACTTGATTTAATTGAAGCTCATACATTCTATTGGAAGAGCCAATATCATCACAACATTAGATCTCTTGAAAGGGTACTGGGCTATACCCATGGCGGAAGACAGCAAAAATCTTACATCTTTCAAGACTCATCGTCAACAGTACCGCTTCAAGGTGAGGAGTTTTGGTTTGAAAATGCCTCTGCTACATTTCAGCGTGAAATGAACAAAGCATTATCGTGTTATAGAGAATTTTCACGTGCTTACATCGATGACATCGCAATCTTCTCTAAAAATTGGGAAGAACATCTTCTTCATTTGGATACTATTTTAACGAAACTTTCAGAGTTAAATTTCACTGTGAACCTAAAAAAGTGTGCCTTTGGAAAAACTCAAATAAAATATTTGGGACATATCGGTTCTGGTAAGCACGAACCAGATCCTGAAAAGACTGCAGTTATCAACAATTTACCAGTGCCTAAAACGAAGAAGGAGCTTCGTAGTGTGCTTGGACTGTGCAATTACTATCGTGAGTATATACCCAGATATTCTGAACTTGTGTATCCATTGACCGAACTCACCAAAAAGAGAGTACCTGATTCCATCCCATGGACTGAGAAACATGACTTCTCATTTCATCTTCTGAAAAAGGCTTTAGCGGAAGCACCTTCTCTATACTCTCCAGTGCCTGATAAACTGTATACCATTCATTCAGATGCATCACAAATTGGCATAGCTGCCTGCCTGTCACAAAAATGTGGTGATAAGTGTTACCCAAGTGCTTATGCAAGTCAAAAATTGAGCAAGACCCAACAGCCATGGTCAACTATTGAACGAGAAGCATTTGCTATTGTGTGGAGCTTAAAAAAGTTCGAAGTATGGGTATTTGGGACAGAAATTGAATTTTATACTGATCATAACCCTTTACCTTACTTGACAAAGAGTGCACCACAATCTGCGAGGCTACAAAGATGGGCTTTTGCTCTACAAAAGTTCAATGTGACAATCAAACATTGCCCTGGTGTGAAAATGCCTCATGCTGATGCACTCTCACGATTAGTGTAACAAGTGTGCCTTTCAATTTTAAAAGGAACATTTTTAGATTTAGTGAACAATATTTGCTATATTTTTTAACTAAATGTTGTTTATTTTGTGTATTTCTTAAATTTCAATTTTCTTGATTATTATGGTATAATTATGGATATCAAAATGCTATTATTAATTAGTTATGTATACTTATATATATCTTTATATATATTTTTTTTATGTGTGAGATAATGTTAGTTACTTATATCTTAGTGTATGATATTAATGTATATTATTTCATGCTCATTTATTTTATTATCAGATTGAGTATCGTGTGTGACACTTCAATCTTGTGTGGGGGGTGTAGTGTTTCCTCCCCTCACCAGGAGGCGCACGGTGTCCCCCTACCGTAAGAATGTGTTGTTTGTTTTTGAAATATATATATAGCTTCTCGGCACCGGCGCGTTAGGGCGGTGGCCAGAATAGAGAAATTTCCCGCGTGGGTAGTTACAATTTGCGTTTAATATTTCTTTTTATGTGTTTACTGTAAATAAAGTGCTGTCCTCAGAGAAGACGTCTGTTGGATGAAACCTCAACAACATCATATCCAACACAACACGACATCACAGTTGCGATAGTACGCAAGTGCCCAAAAGTGTTATTTTCTAAAAATGGTTGCGATTAAAAAGCGAGAAAATTTTTTTTTGTCAGTACCTTATAAGCATTTTCTATTCAACAGCAAAAACAGTTATTAATTAATAAATATTTTATGTTTTGAATCTTAAAATATGTTGGTTATTAGTATGTGTAGGGAATTGAAGCTTATATAGTGTAAACAAGAGGAATTAATAACCTTTAATATCGTTTTAATTTCTATGATTTTAAGAATTTATATTTGAGATCAAGTTCAATTTAGGCAGAAAATAAATAGTTTTTCTTATTTATGTATAAAGTAACGGAAGTGATATGAGTCTCATAAAATTTATACTCTCCAACTTTAATAAATCATATCTATGTATGGTAAACAATCAATAGGCTTGTTTACACAACTAATTAGCCTTTAAATTTTTTTTAAGTTCGTTTATTCGTTCACTCGTTTCTTTAAGTTTTAAAAATTTTTTAAAAAGTTTTCTTAAGCTTTTAAGTTTTTAAGTCAATTAAAAGTTCATTATATATTGGTATGTTTTTTCCCTGCTCCTTTAGTAGTGGCAATATATTTTTTAACTATATTAATTGGGAATTTGTTCCGATTTATATACACAAACAAGCCAAAACAAAAGTTTTCTCACAATTTTCTAACGTTTGTGCAGTACAAGATAAAAGTAACACAATGCAAGATCTTACCTAAGTTTCCCTTTCCTGTATTTCTCCATTTTGTTGATAGTATTGTTGATATGTCATAATATATTGATCTCGAAAAGTTTTCCCCTCAGGGGAATCATCTTCTTCACATGACTACGGGTGTCACACAATCCCGAGGTGCCCTAGAGATCTTTTTCTTTTCTCAAGGGGTTACTGTCTTTGATAAACATGGGTTTCACGACCTAGTGATCCTTCTATATTTTCGACCCCCCCCCTCCTAGTCACCCAATTTCTCATATTTTTTCTTTTTTCTTCTCAGGGGCTCGTCTTCGGGTGAGAACGGGGAGCCACGTTCCCGAGGTACTTGAGTGAATTATTTCAAAAGGAAGAAAAGGCAAAAAAAATATTTTCTTAGAGTTTAAGTTAAAGGTACACATATTTAAAGCTATATTTAGTTCAGTTAAGGGTTATTTTTGGGTTACCTTTTTTTGGTATGTTAAGTTCTATTATGTTCTGCCTTTTTAATTTGGATTTAATTAGTTGAGGATTTAAAAAAGTTCTGCTCGCTTTTCGCCAATGTCCAGATCGGTTTTTGTGTCTGACTCGCATGTTTACCATGTGCGGTGACATTTACCGGCAGAAAATGGAGTCTGGGTTCCTGTTGCGTGTTCTTTGGTCCATGCTTCTCCATAAACGGGAGGCAGGAGTGAGCCCGATCCTATCGATCGGCTGGATCTGCGGGATTCTAATTCGGGTTCAGTCAGAATCCCAAAGACGGTTGCTTTAGGATTAGTATTGCAGTTAAGGGTGCCCTGGGTGAACTGGTGGATTACACCCCAAACCTGTAATACTGTACTCCAGTGCCCTCTCTGAGGTAAGTACCGTGCCTGACGCTTATCACTAACCGGCAGGTTGCCTCCCCTTGTAGGGCCCTGTGGTTGGTGGAGGCGTACTGGGATGGACATACAAAATCACCTATTTAACCCAAGAGTAATCCTCCTTCAGTGGAGCACCGTACTGTTACATTTTTCGATTCGTTTCGCTTTTTTATAATGAAGACTCCTGAAACCATTACTAATGTTTCACCTCTCCTAATTGAGAAAGCCATTTCTAACAGCATAGGGCCAGTCAAGTTGATCGTAAGATGCCCTCAGGAGGCTTGTTCCTCGAAGTGTCAATAATAAGCTCTAATAAAACCGCAGAAGCTAGCACTTAGATATTACAGACACTCCTCACAGTAATCTGAATTTTTCGCGTAGAGTAATTTCACCAACGAATTTTCTTAACGGGTCGACTAAGGAAATACAGGAAAATATGAAGGCGCAAAAGGTCTGTGGAGTCAGAGGCATAACGATAAGGCGGGATGGTCAGGTGCTGAATATAAAGCACCTGATCCTGACCTTTTAAATACCTGACCTCTGCAGTCTGTAAAAATGGCATACATCCACCGCCCAGTTCGACGGTACATCCCAAATCCGCTCGGCTGCTTTCAATGCCAGCGATACGGCCACTCGAAAAATGTCTGTCTGGGCCAGCCTACTTGCTGTCGTTGCGGGGAAGTAGGTCACGGCAGTACAGATTGCACGCAGAAGGAAAAATGAATTAATTGTAAAGATAAACATCCGGCTTATTCACGCTCATGCCCGACTTGGATACAGGAAAAACAGATTACTCTTATAAAGATAAAATCTCTTACCCAGAGGCACAGTGTGTTGTTTCATCACTCACGCTAGTCAATGGAAAAGGCTATGCTGATGCTGCAAATAAAAACCTTTAAAACCAGCTCAACGCAGACTAGCGAGGAGGTTCTTAACTGCTCTGATGCGCAGACAACCATAAAACCGAAGGTGATTGCTAAACCATCTAGAAATTCACCAACTTGGACAAAAAAAGTAAATGTTAGGGCAGAAAGCAATTTGCCCAGAAGATCAAAAGGCCGAAGGGCACATCTTCGGGAACTAAAACCAACGATAACAAGGATCCCGAAGAAATCCAAAAACTTTTACCCAACAATAAAGTCAGACCTGATGGACTTGCATCCATCAGAAGACGATAATGCTCTAATGGACTTTCAGTCAGTCCCTTAGACATCTAGCCCCGGAAGAGGAGTGAGTGCGACTCAATAATCGCTTCTTTTGTTTCCTGTAACTGCCATGGCTTGAGACTTGACTCGATGATCTCAAATTCATTCTGTTCACGTACCAGCCAGCATGTGTTGCTTTTCAGGAGACTTTTCTGAAGAGTACCATGACAGTGCGAGTGTGTGGTTACAATTGTGTACGACAGGATGTCGATGGCTATACGTCTTGAACTGGAGGTGTATGTCTTTTCATGTCCCATCGCTATCCCAGTAACGGCGTTACACTGAACACATCATTACAGGCTGTGGTTGTACAGATCCACATCCATTCTTTAGTCACAGTCTGCTGTATTTATTTATCATCCCCAATGATGTTGTGCCAAAAGTGTATTTGAACCATTTAGTCAGTCAATTGCCAGCTCCGTTTATGTTGCTCGGAGACTTTAACGGACACAGCTCTGTTTGGGGGGCATGATGATACAAACTCTCGTGGGCGACAGATCGAACAGTTGATCTCTGATCACTGTCTCTGTCTGTTCAATAACGATAAGAAAACTTTTTTCCATGCATGCAGGACATTCCTCTCCCTCTATCTAACTATTTGTTCACCAAGTCTGCTGCCGTTGTTGAATTTTGAGGTAGATAATGATCACTTCCCTCTCCTCTAACAGTGATTGCTTCCCTTTCCTAGTCTCTCCTGTTAAAAGTGCAAGGGCACGACATCGCCCTCCCACTTATCATTTTCATTGCGCAGACAGGGATAAACTAACACGGCTAGTGGTTGTAACTGACGAGGTGGTTCAAGACAGGGAAGTTAATGCTGTTTTAGACGTCACTGAAGCTATTAGGAATGCTGCAGATGCAACAATTCCTAAGACTTTCAACCCCCATCAGTAGCTGTGCAAACCATGGTGTAATTCTGCCTCCCGACTAGCAGAAAAGGAACAAAGGAGGGCATGGGATATTTTCAAGAGGTATCCCACCACTGAAAATGTCATAGCGTTCAACATGCAAAAGCATTAGCTCGTAAGATAAGACATCGAAATCAGAGAGAATCTTGAAACTAGTATGTCTCTTCCATCACATCGTCAACTACAAGTCAACAGTTGTGGAGAAAGGTTGCAGTAGTGAATAGTCTCTATCGGGATTGGAATTATCGAGATTGGAAACATCGATTGCTGTATATTCGTAACCTGTTGATGTAACCAACTTGATTGGTCAAACATTCTCTAGTGTGTCTAGTTCCAATTTGTGACGGGTGCTTACGAGTTTCACTAACCTTCTCTCAAAATCTTTTAAATTGCATTTATTTTTAACCAATCCCCGCTGAGAGCTAAAAGTGTGACTTATGCAAATAAGATAGTTTCGGGTTCAGCGAGTTCGAAAGAGATATAAAAGGGAGAAATGAAATGAAGAGATGAGGATGACTACGTGTTTTGATAGAGGAGTTAACTACGTGATTGATTAAGAAGGTGATTCTAGGAGATTAGTTTAACTAAGTGAAGTTTGTTAGCTGAAGGAAGATTATTGAAAAAGATTCATTAATTAGGTTCGGACGTAACTGAAGATATCCAGGATTGAAACCGCTCTATAGATTCTACAAGTATTCAAGATTCCTGTCTTAAAGAGATATCAGGTCTGTGATTTTTATAGATTAGATTTAAATGCGTAGTTTGATTGTATGCGTTATTCCCCGTGGTATCAGTTAGTGTTCCGTCGTTCATAATTGAATTCTGATCTCACTCCACTATAATTTGTTGTTCTTAAAGTTTGATTAATATTTGTGTATTTCTATCATAAGGAATAATAAATAATAGTGATTTATTATTTATGTAGTTATTAATTATGAATCCAACATACCCAAATTTAGATAATGTGCAAAGGGAAGTTAATAACCATAGGGGTAGTGAGAGACTACGAAAAATTCATCTAGCCCTGCATTCCAGGTGACTAAGAATCGTTCAGAGCGGACACCTATTAACTTCAGGAGTCGACCTCAACCATACAACTGTGACTTTGACATGTGGGAATTGAAGAGAGCCTTGTCAACGTTCCACAATACTAGTCCAGGTCCTGATGGAACATCCTATGAATTGCTTCACCATTTGAACTGGGATTCACTAATAAGTCTCCTTTACCTATTCAACTGAATATGGAGGGAGCAGGTGCATCGTAGTCAGTGGCAGGAAGCTATAGTGATCCCCATCCTATGACCTGAAAAAGATTTAAAGAATCTTCTCAGCTATCGACCGATAGCCCTCATGAGCTGTATTTGTGAGACACTGGAACGTATGGTCAATGTCCGTCTCGTTTATCAACTGGAAAAGAACCGATGCATGATTCTGTTTCAGAGTGGCTTCCGCAAATGAAGGTTCACTCTCAACAACATCATAATGCTGGAAAGGAAAATTATAAATGCTTTTGTCCGGAGGAACCATTTGGTTTCTATATACTTTAAAATATAGAAAAGGCATATGATTGTACTTGGCGCTGTGGGACTCTCCGCACTCTTTTTTAACTTTGGTCTTCGAGGGTGTTTACCCATATTTATTTAAAAAAATTTAAATGTAAGATCGTTTAAAGTTCGTTTGGGTGGCACTCTCTCTCCTTTTATCCAAGCTGAGGGAGTACCTCAGGAAAGCATTTTGAGTTTCACCCTTTTTATTTGTCATATATCTCACCACTTTAAATTTTTTTTATCGTCCTCTACACCGTTGTCTTTATACGTGGACGATCTGCAGATCAGTTGTGAAGGCTAGGGCAGGTGCCATATTGAGGGCAGTTACAAACTGCCATCAACAATCTAATTAGATAGTACGACACTAACGGTCATAGTATCTCAGCTAGCAAGAGTTATTGCGTACATTTTTGCTCTAAACGGGGTCTTCATCCCGACCCTGAAATACGCACCAGTCAAGTACAAATTTCCTTAGTTCCCAACATACGATTCAACTAAGTAATTTTTGACCAACGACTCACTTCCTTTCCACATATTTTACATTTGTGGAAGAGGTGTGAAAAGTCTCTCAACCTCTTGAAGGTGAGAGACCTTCAAGAGGTTGTGAGGGATTCAAGAGAGTCTCTCAACCTCTTGGCAGGCTGATCGAATATCACTACTCAGAGTATATAAATCAATCGTACTGTCTCCGATCGACTGCAGATGTGTTGCATATGGATCGACGTGGAATTGTGCTCTGAAAGAACTTGACCCTGTCCACCATGTGTTATTGAGAATCTGCTCTGGTGCGTTTCGCACATCTCCAGTGCAGAGTATCTACGTTGAGTGCAATTAGCTTCCTCTGGATCGACGGATAAAGCTGTCTCTTGTCTATTATTTTCAGAACTTGTTCCTGCCTTCCCCTCCTCTGCAAAATGTGAAACTGAACACCAGCATGAAGAGACTGTATGATGCCCGGCCGTCTAACATCCGACTATTTATGGATAGGATGAAGCGTCTCGTAACCGAGCTTGACCTACCTAATGTGAATTCCAACAAAGAAACGTTTTACTATTCCAACGTTGGAATATATGCCCCGTTTCTACTATATCACCCCTTTTGCCACGTACAATAAAACCACTATAACACCTGTCATTTTTAGTGTATCTTCGCTTACCATCGCAGTCAGTATAGTGGTTATTCGGCCATCTTCACAGATGGCTCGAAACGAGCGGATTACGTTGGCTGTGGAGTCGTGATTGAAGGTAATATGCGCGGTTATCGGATCGACACTTCTTGCAGTGTTTTCACTGCTGAAGCGGTCGCCATTTACCCTGCACTTCAATTTGTGACGGGTGCTTACGCGTTTCACTAACCTTCTCTCGAGTCTTTAAATATTTTATTTATTTTAACCAATCTCCGCCGAGAGCCAAAAGTGTGATTTATGCAAACGAGATAATTTCGGGTTTAGCGAGTTCGAAAAAGATATAAAAGGGAGAAATGAAATGAAGAGAAGGAGGTTGACTAAGAGGGTGATTTTGAGAGATTAGTTTATCTAGTGGAAATATATTCGTCGGGAGAAGACTATTGAAAAGTGTTCATTAATTCGGTTCGGGACGGAACTGAAAAATAGCTAAGATTGAAGCCGCTCCTTAAAGCAATCCAGAATTAGAGAAACCTGCCTTAAGAAAAGGGTATCAGGTCAGTTATTTTCATAAATTAGATATAAATGCGTAGTTTGATTGTATGCGTTATTCTCCGTGGTTTCAGTTAGTATTCCGTCGTTCATAATCAGATTCTTCTCGCACTCCACTGTAATTTGTTGATCTTATAGTTTGAATAATATTTATGTATTTCTCTATTAAGAAAAGTCAATAAATAAGATTGATTTATTAATTTAGTTGTAATTAATTATGGATCCAACATATTCAGATTTAGATATTAATCGAAGGGGAGTTAATAATCATAAGGGTAGTGAAAGGCTACGACAAATTAATCGACTCCAATATGCCCCGTAATTACTATATTTATATTGATAGCATAATTGTCTTAGAGGCGCTTGAAAACTACAACGATCGATGTCATCCAGTGGTATGTAATGTACTCGACATTACGAGTGAACTGTACAGCAAGGGTTTTGAAATAGCCTTTTACTGGCTATCAAGCCACGTATCATTAACAACGAGCAAGCGGACAGGGCGGCTCGGGCGGCGGCGACCCATCTGTAGCTAACAGTTCCGCTTTCGGACATGAAACGTGTCACCCTACATCATGTTTTTTAATGAATCATTAGTCCTCAGTTGGACAACAAACTGCACTCTGTGAAACCTGTCATAGGAGCTTGGTCTGTGATGCCAATGCAAAAGGTTAGTATGAAACTGATTCACCTTCGCATTGGTCATTCTCACTTCTCACTTCACACACAGGCATTGATTTTTGGGGGAAGATGCTCCTGAAAATGTCCTTCATGCAAGGTTTTGTACTCCGTTCGACATATTTTAGTAGATTTTGTCATGTTCTTAATCATCATCACATCACCTTTTTTAATTCATCTCTTTTTACCTTATCTGATTTGGTGGGGGAAATCCCGCACCATAATCCATTTGCTTTCCTTTTAAAAATCGGACTTTTATTTTTAATTTGATTTACAATTATAAAAAGTGTTTTTATCGGAAATTTTACTTGTGTGCATGCATGCAAAATATATATGAATGTATGCACATATTTCTTTTTGAATTTTTTAAACAAGTGCTTGGTGCAGTTTAGTCAAAATTTGTTCTTGCGCCATTAAACAACACATTCACTCACTCGAAAAGTTTTTATTCACCCTACAAATATTCACTGCACATCTGTAAATATTTTTATACGATTACGAAATAATATACATGGGGAATCCCCTCAATAGTGTATTTTTTCATTACACATCGCGCTACCTGAAATGCATTAACTGATTGATTGCTTATTAATTCTTTAGGAATGATGTGCGAGCGCATCACTAGGAAAGTACTTAAATTATTTTATATATTTTATCGACTAAGCATAAATCATCCTACCTGAAACATAGGCTCTTGTATATACGAACTTTTTTCAAGAGTTTTGTAGAAAACTTTCAGCTTCGCTACCTGGCTCCTAAAAGAGAAACAAAACTTAAAATGTATTGTTTAAAATAAAGAAGTAACTGTATTTGCGAATTAGTTTAATTTTCAACAAGTAAAACCCCTTTTATACTTTTTGGTGTTAAATTGTTCACTTCTTTTCATTTGAGGGATTGTACAATAAATTTAATGCTGATTGAGCTGAAATTAAGAGACATATTAAACTAAAAGAATCGATATATATAGATTAAGAATTGACCCAATTGAATCGCAGTCAATGCAGTTTAGTAATAATTTTCTTTAAACCATGTTTTTGTAAAGAAAAGTTTCTTTTTTATGTACACTCCCTGCTAAATGATCAACAGGGAAAGGAATTTCCTGGAGTCAATCAGAATTCAAAAGACTGCAATTCACTGCAGAAGCAGATAATAGTATGCAAATGTATATATAGGAATCAATCATGGCTTCATGTTGAGAAATGTGCGAAAAAGTTAGTTTTTTAAGAAACCCCATCATTGTGGAGTCGTACGTAAGTGCTGAAAAAAGTGCTTATAACTTTCATGCGATTAGTTTTCATGACAAAAACGTTTCTGTGGCTTCATGAATACAAATGGCAGATAGCGAGCACACACGTTCTGAAAAAAAGTTTTAAAGCAGGGCAAACAATCATAAATGGTGCTCTTTTTTTCTACGTTCCTCATTAGACATTTCACGATTATGAAAACATTTGTACGATCCAAACAGTTGTCCGAATATTTGTGGCCGGTCACCCAAGGGTTACGAACTCACGGAAGATCAATGCATTGCTGTTGCAGTTAAGCAGAATCGAAGAATAATCTCTACATGTGTGTTTCAGAGTTCATTGGTAAGATGTTATCCGCTACAGTTATGAGCCGAGGGTTACATATGAATGGACTGTACTCTCGGGTACTACGGACTTGTGTTATATATATATATATATATATACATATATGTATGTAAGGATAATTAAATTAGATCTAAAATTAAATCCCTAGCCACTTCTAACTTTTATTTACCCGTTACATCTTCAAGTATTAAATTTATTATCCAGTTCGGGAATGATGAACATATGGCTTTAACAGATCTTCGCCACTCCTACCATTAATTTTTATTACCTAGTATATTTCAAATATATCTCTTCAGTAAGGAATGTACTTGAAAAGACATCTGGATTTTGAGTAACCGCGGACTCTTGATTTTAACACGTGTCCATCTCTCTCTCTTACAAATCTGATTCCAAAGTGATTTTTTTCATGGAATAAAGACGGTTAAAATAAATTGTCTTGATGTTCACTCGCAAAACATGACATATATATGTAGATATATATCCAATCCAGAATTGCATGATCTAAATAATGTTGCTGGCATGTAAAATTGTCAGTATCTGATTGAACCAATGTTATGTTCACGGATTAATCGAGATTTGTCTTGGATTGAGATGACAAGTGTGTAAGGGCCTGGGAAGAACAAAACACTCTCAATCAACCCCAGAACATCATCCAGCATTACGCATTTCGAGGTGGAATCGTTACGGTATGGAAAGGGATTTTGTACCGACCTGAATGTCTATAGACGGGATTCTGAGCGGGTATCCAGTTTTGGGATAAAACCCTAAGGCCCACTATGAGATTGAAAGTCGAGACAGTTCACCCTGTTTTCATTTTAATAAATGATAATGGGCGTTCTCATAGAGTTAACATCGTCGATGACTTTCTAGAAAGTGAGAGGACTGCGCGTAATGATTGACGTATTCACCAGAAAATATTTCAATCCTATTGCAATCTGTGTTTGCACGTTTCCTGTCCCTAGCTACTTTTATAGAGTTGCAAAGTACTCTATAGGAGGAAACAACTAATTGACTTAATCACTTCATGAAATGTATGGTAACACGTTATAAACTTTGTATGAGCATGAAGGGTTGTAACACACTTTATTAGTGTCTGTTTCATATATTTGCTCAGAATTTAAGCATTTTTTCCTAAATTTAAGATCCAATACGACTTTATCTAACATAACATATAAAAATTTTAAGTTCTTTTCATCTTTGAATGCAATTCTTTGTTTTATTTCATGTATACACATATTTGTAACTCTTTCCTGCCATATTTCGTATCAATCAAAACTGGATGTCGATTTTTTCGTCTTTTTCCTATTTGTGCTTAACTTTTGGTAATGAGAGTATATGTATAAAATATAAAATATGAAGAATGAAAGGAGATAAAAAGCCAATCAGGGAAATTATGTTTTAGTGCTTCTCGCAAAGATACTTTTTTTTGTTTGTAAAAATGCCATTTTGGTTGAAACATCCATAACGTTGACCAAACCAAAGCTAAAAAAAGTCTGTCAATTTTTCTTCTTTTCTATCATGAAAGTCCTCACCATTCTAGGAGTTTACAATAAAATGTTTTAATTTAAAGGAATAATCCTAAGACTTATTAAAAAGCCTCATTGGTATGTCAGCATCATTGTGAAGCCTTGAGCAAATCTGAATTCAAAGTCTCATGGGCAACGTAGATAAAAAGAAATTAGTTAGCTTCATTACTGGTAGGGATGTCGAATCAGTGATTCATTTACCCGGAGGATAACCCACCTATGCAGTTTCTCCTTTTAAGTAAATTTAAACGTTTCTTTTTAGAAAACTAATACTGTTCCAGTGCACTGTTAACTGAACAAAAAAAAAACTCATAAATAAAATTGTAAGCCGGGAATTTTAATCGATTTTGACGGCATTTTTATAAAAGGAAATGTTCTTTTTCAAGTTATTCACATTGAAATTAGATGGAAGGTAAACGAGCAGTAAGATTCACGACATTTTTATAAATATATTAAAAAATGCACGCAGACCTTTCTTATTGAAGGAGCCAATCCCTTAACTAAATTGTTATTTAGACTTCAATTGTTATTAGGCTTTTGACGTTGGAATCACAGGGGAAAAATAATTCAGATTGTTCATTATATATAATTTTAGACTAATTCAGAAGTTTCATTATTTTTGAAGGAGTCTGACTCAATATGCTTTCACTCATCACTGCAAAAAAAAATTCTCTCTTAATTTTCCTACCTAAATGTTAGTGGTACATAATAATGCGGATAGCGAGTATCAAACCTAAGAAAACACAATATTTTTCAACATTTAGGATAAACATGTCAAATATGGGCACCAAAACACTCAATTGAAAATATTCTTCACTAAAACACTTTCCATTTTTCGAAATTAAGGTATTTCAAACTTTACAGTGTAGTCTTCCTAATGGTGCATGAACAAACCTCTCGCTATGTGTATAATAAAGCTGCACAACAAATTCTACAATCACCTATATTTAAGGGGACAGTGGACTTGAATTATTAATTAAAAGTAATGAAAATGAATTATTAATTAAAAGTAATGAAAATGAATTATTAATTCAAAGTAATGAAAATGAATTATTAATTAAAAGTAATGAAAATTTATGAGCATATACACTGGAATACAACTAGCTCAAATATATCTTTAAAAAAACTTTCAACTTAAATTTTAAAAAATTTTTTTGAAAAAAATAAATAATTTTAAAAATTTTCAAAACATTCCATGCGTTTTAATTTCTTATTTTTTAAAACTTTATCTAACATTATTAATGTTTATTAGTACACATTACACATAACTGGGTATTATTTAGCAATTTCATGTACCGGTTAATTTTTCAGAAAGGTTTTTGTTCATTTGTATTTAATTTTCTGTAAAATATCAGATTTTGTACACTAAAAATGAAATTTAGCTATTTAAATGAAGTCAAAATTTTAAATAGATACCCATATTTATTTATGTACCTATCAGTATTCTTCACGAGAAATTTCAAGGAATTTGCTCAAAAATTGAGACGCATGGAGCATTTTAAAAGCAAGTAAATCTGAAAAAACAAAGTTTTGATAAAATGTCTTTTTAAAAATGTTTTTCCACTTAGCTTTTTTACTTGTTGTTCTGATACTATTAAGCATCCATTTTATTTAATAACAGACATATTTATACTATGTTATTTATTTAGGAGCATAATTTGAAGAGAGAGAAAAATTGTCAATAGTATGAAATGGTCTTACATGATACAGTTTGTCGGTCAAATGTTTTCAATGATTGTGCCAATAAGTATAAATTCATTGGAAAAACAACTTAATTTGCCAGCCCCCTATGTCTCATCTTTTCTTTGTAATTTCAGATGATTTCACCAATTTATTACTGATTCTTTTCTTTTTTCCAATCATTCGAATTCTTACTCTGAGCTAAGCATCACGTTTAGGAGAAATATCCCCAGATACTGCACCTAACTTACTGTATTCAGTGGTGAAACTATTGAAGCACCCGAAATTATATCCACCTGTGGCAGATCATTTCGAGTCGCTTTTTAGAAATGAAAGTTTCTTTTGGACAGTTTTCCAAATGCTACTGGGGATACTTTCGGTGGCATTCTGAGTTTTGGAAGCACTGGATCTTTCTAATAGCTCGTTGTTCGCTAGCCTTTGATATACTGGAAGTATTTTTTTCAGAACTTGTTCCGACAGCTTAGTTTTCATGAGTGAAGAGGACACAGGGTTTTCATTTTTAGCCCTCTGCTAAAAACACCATGATGTCGAACCGGTAGGGCATTTACTATGTTTAGGTGTCTTATTTGTTGTTGAACAATGAAATAATGAAGCTAAAATTGCACCTTTCATTTATTTATACATCTGGTGCATTGTCTTTTATAGCTTTTCTGTAAAAGTTAGCTTCACTATGGTGTTTTCTTTGAGGCTAAATTCTTTCCGCCCACCAATAGTGATACCTTTACTCCGCCGTTCTGAAATTTTATTACCAAGTTCTGTGCCAAGCCTTTTTGCCACATGGTTAATGCATTCTTCTTTCACAATTTTTATGCAGTCACCATACAGATTTAATGATGATAAATGTTGATAGGTCTTGGCATCACCATTTAACAAGATACTCATGTATCGCATACCTCAATTTTTAATGGATCTTTTCCATAAAATTTCTGCATCTTTAATCTCCATGACAGTAGAAGATCC
Source organism: Trichonephila clavata (assembly GCA_019973975.1). Lineage (NCBI taxonomy): Eukaryota > Metazoa > Arthropoda > Arachnida > Araneae > Nephilidae > Trichonephila > Trichonephila clavata. Next base: position 47,732 of record BMAO01009362.1, read on the forward strand.
TACATAATTTTCGCTGCATTCTGTTTGGTGTGATTTGTGCCATATTGAATACCCTCAGCACTATTTTCTCCAAGATCCCTTTTTGCGGTAGTGCATTCTGGGCAATATTTGGAAATGATTTCGTAATCGATAATGATCCCTGTCAAAATGTCGATAACAATTCCTATTCCATACAATACGAATGTCCTCGTTTTTGCCATGTTCCACAGTATGAAACGATGATGTCTATAACACCATTAGCAGTGTCGATTAAATCTTCGTGGTGTTTTCGGACAACTTTCTGGAAAATTTCAAGAATGTCCTCTTTAAAACTGCAGTTTACTTCATACAATTTGAGTAAATATTTTGGTGCTAGTTTGATATCCTGGGTCTACGAGCTAAGTTGTTGTTTATGTTCGCCAATATGGTTCCCTTGATATTTTTAACATCTGGCAATATGGTTGCCATAGGGATAACGTATATTTCAGTTAATTTTTATTGTTTTTTTCCCTGCGGTAACTTTCTATTAATTTCAGACGTTTTAATTTGATTTTTTAACAGTTTAACCATTTTAATTGCATTTGCTCTATTGCAATCTATAATTTCAGTCTTCTGTTTTATTTTGTGCTATATTTGAATACGGATATTTCTAATATCATGGGTGAGTACTAGGATATTTTTTAAAAAAAAGAATGAGTGTTGTATTTTTAATTATTGCTATTTATATATATTGTCTATTTTAACTTTATTTTACTTTTTTAAAATGTTTTTTTAACGTTCCTTGTTCGATGAAATTCGTTGAAGGAACTTGCAGTTTTCGGAACATTTCACGCTTTCAGTACTTTTTATTTGATATTCATTATTAATTTTAATATACATTATGTAATTATTTTATTAATAATATAATATAAAAATACAATTATTAATATATGTGATAATCATAAAAAATTCGTTATTTGTGATAATTGTCTTTTTATAATTATTATTACATATGTTATTTATAATTATGTTATTTATTTATAAGTATTATTTTGTTATTTATTTACAATTATTATTTTGTTATTTATTTATAATTATGTTAAATGAGTATTCTTATGTACGCTTCTTATTACAATACGATGTGGTTACTCTTTTTTATAATTACTATTAGATTATATTATATGATTGTTATATAAAATAATTATTATTAAATCATCCTATATAAATATATACATAATAATTATTACTATAAAATATTATATGAATATTATATATAATGATTATTATAAAATTATATTATAAGATTATTTATTATATATTGCATAATTAGTATTAGTAAATATTTTTTTAGATTATATTGATATTCACATTTTATTAATCTTGGTTATTCTCAATCTCTTCCAAAATTCTTCATTTGAAATAGATTTTACTGTATTTCAAAAGTTCTTTTAAATTATTTTACTGACGCTCTCTTACCGCTAGGCCACCATTTTGGATTCCATTCCAAAGACATGCGCTGCTTGGCGTGATTCTTTATCGGGCCAAGCAGCGTTTGGCACGTAGACCCAGGATATCAAACTAGTTCCAATATTTTGAGAAGGTTTCTTATCCATTACATGAATGTCAATAGCCACAGAGAAAAATTCTAATGCTGCATGGACTTTCCCAATTTTTAGAATATCTTCAACGAGCTTTTTATTTGCCTCGAAACATTTGCTGTCATCATCTCGAGGGCTAGAGAATACAGAATTAAACATTTTTTTGCAGCTTTTATATTTTAGTTTGATTTTTGTAGAAAAACCATAAGCACCATTACATTCAACATCCAACGAGCACATATCACATTCATCACATTTTATGTTACATAAAAGGAAAGATCACATATCACTATTCATCAAAACGTATGAACTTTTTCCTTTAGCACAAAAAGTTGATTTAGATGTAGAAGGTAGCATTTGAATTTTGTTGGCACTTGCACTGAAATATTGTTCCTTTTCACCAGCAGGTGAACCTTCATCGATAATAGTTTTCAGAATGCATAACAAGTGAGTTTTCAGCATGCATATCACCAGAGCTTTCAGGACACATAGTATATCAGAATCACTTTGCAAGTGATTTTCCCCCCATCTCTTCTGTACTTTGGATGCCCACCAACTCCTTTTTGATGGCCTACCTTTAGGTTTTCGATAGCGCCTGTTGATAGCATCCATTGTAAACAAATATAGAACAACTTTAGATTTTTTGAAGCTTTTTTTGTAGCTTTTAGATGCAAGAAGTACATTTCGTTGAGATAAATATTACTAAGAAACAGACATCAATCATTGATGGGCAATTTTTTAAAAAAAAGCAATACTTTCAACTTTTGAAAACAAGTGGAAGTAAACAAACAGTGAAGAAAGTAGTTACAGTTAAAATGTGCGTTTGTTAAAACACAAAAATATTAACTCTAATATTTAAAAAAAAAATGTTATGCTAAAAAGAAATTGGGGCAACCTTTGCACATGCTTTTGTTTACATTACAGGGTCTATTTAAATTTTTTAAATGTTTTTAACTTTTTAATAAATTTACTTAGACACATGCGGTTTCTTGCATATGGTTCAGTAAACTCACCCAAATCATAATTCACACACAATTGTTTTCCATAGTTTGTACGAGTTTTGCCAATTTTGGTAATATGGGCACAATTGCCGGAATTTATAACAGGTTGCATTATAAAAAAGATGAGAGTAACTGGCATCTCTACACACATTTACTTTTTCCAAACATAAATGCATTTTTACACAAATTCCATGCTTGGAAAATGACAAGAAGTGAAATTGAACCTTTGTTATTGAACAAATTTTAACTTAAAAAAAATTTCAAGATAAACTAAAAATAATTGAATGGGGGGGGGGGGAGCAGATAACTACGAATGCTCAATTATATTTCATTATTGTGATTTAGGTTCTTATTAGTTCAAATTTCTAACGAAGTCTTTATAAAAATGCTCATAGCTTATTTTTCTATTGCATAAATTGATGAAATTTATAAAAGCGATATTTGAGTTACTTAAAGATCTGTTAATTTTCAAGCACTGTTATATAATTTTGAATAAATAATAACATAATTTTTTTTAGGGGAACGGGTTGTATTTTTATACAAATTTCAGAATGGGATTTTACTTACTTTTTTGTTAAATATTCCTGTTTCTCCTCATCGGCACACATATTTATACAATTCCTTCTTTGGCTAAGCAAGCGAAATGAGCTTCTTAAGAAGGGTAAATAATTCGAAGAATCATTACCATCTGTAAAATCTTGTGTTTTTTCGACTCGTGTCTTATTTTCACAAGGGCTTGGAGTAGGAACATCTTCATCCTTCATAAACTAATAACAGCAATGAAAACATATATTTTCCGATTAAAAATGTACTTTTTGTATTCAAATTCCATTTAAATACAAAAATTTCTTTTTCACTGCATAATAAATAATGAACGACTACAAAGTTTATAGACACACATAACTTACTAGCTAATAAATCAGTTTTTATAGCATAAATAATTATTTAATGATTCGATTTCTATTGTATGATTCATTGCTGATTGAAATCTTATTTTAATAGCAATAATATGGTATATGTTAAAAGTGTGATATCAAAAACCGTACGTGAATCACGCTTCCTTCCACCAGAAGACGCGCGCGCGTGTCATGTACTTGTATAATAAAAAAAAAAATCCTTGCCCAATCTAGAGAAATTAACTCGCTCATTTAATGATCTTAGTCTGTCTTTTGTGTGTATAGTTTGGTATAATGGAAAGAAAATCAACCTCTCTCTGATTCAATGCACTCAGAGGAGTATTTAGTGCTTTCATACTATAGCTAGAAGATACACCAGCTACCTCTCTCTAGGACAACATAAAAGGTAGATCATTTTTTTCTTACCTGTGTATTTAAAAAAATATGAAAAATCAAGATACATTTTCTAGCAGTATATGTTATCAAAGTCGATGAGTCATTGCTAACTTTAAGAATTTGAAAGAGAAACGAAAAAAATTCCTAATTTGATATTTTACGCCTTCATGGGTAATAAAATAAAATAAATAAATAAAAGAGTAGTTTTTAACACATTCAAGACTGTATGAAGTAAAAAGCATACAGTTTGAAGTTCAGTATAAAACCTGTTGAGTCTCGTAAAGTTCCATTTTGAAAAAAATAATAAAAAAAAAATATTGTTTCCAAAAAAAAAAGTGGTTAATGTATTCCTTAATGGGTGGGATCTCTACAAATGACGTGAATTTCTATCATCTATCACTAACTGTTGAAAAATGAAAGACAAAAATTCACATCTCCCGTCTTCAAAGTGTTAAGTTGTCAGTGGAAAATACATAGCAATTCAATTATTTTATTTACCATTTCAATAAACTCCGATTCGATTTTCAAAATTAGAATTACTTGCAAGTGAGGGTGAGAGTTATATTAACGTTGTACTATAAAGGGTTACTGGCGTAAGTTTGAACCATGGTCAAGTGACGAGGATGACACCCAAGTTGGTACACACTCTTCGAATTTCCACACCATATCAACGGCTGAGCTCGACAGATTTAACGCGCAGCGACTTTCTCTGCGCGGCGGGTCTTCAGCGGCACTAAGCTGTCCAGCCACCAGTCTGAGTCTTTGACTACTATGGCCGCAGAATTACTCGCAAGAAAAAAATTGAAATAAAGTCATATCTAAATCTCAAAAAATTAACACATTTTTTATAATCTTTAGATTCAGATTAAGCTGTGATTAGATTGTTTTCTTGGGTTGCAATTACTTTATTTTGTTAATAATACTTGAAATCACATACCGCATTATAATAACTTCGGGCAGGCCATTCTGCAGAGAATATAATTACGTCGTAGCGAGTTGACCTAAAAATAAATTTAATTTCTTCTTTAAGCATATATATATTCATTACATCTTCCAATTTCGGCACTTAATTGTATAATAAATTGTGACACATCAAGAGAACAACAAATAGTGTACATGAAATAATTAGCCACAAAAATGAAATATCATAAGAATTTTTTTTTGTCAGAGTTAAATCAAAAGAGATGATGGTAAGAAGTATTTTTCTAGACTATTATGGATAAAATGAAATTATTTGGAGAAAAACTACGAGATATTCTTTTGTTTCGAGTACAAAATAAATAAACGTAGGAAGAATTACAGTGTGCACTTTTTTTCGAAATTAAGAGAATTTGCACTCTAAGTAGATTATCATCAGAAGTATTGAACACATTTTATTAAAATTAGGAATGCTCATTAGAAGGGATTACACACTCTTCAAGTTGTTGCGGTCACAAGTTCAACACAGTGTTCCACTGCTTGGATGTTAATGGGGAGGTTCGGAAATTTGTTTCTAAATCGTTCTTCACACCATAATCTTAAAAAAATAGACGACAAGATCGAAGTCATTGCTCTATTAGAACTTCAAAAATGATTATTAACCAATGACATTGCTTTGATATTAATTCACATTTTCTACGATGTTCTTTTTTTGTGTGGGGGGGGGGAGGATTGGTATAGCGGAAGCTTGAATATAGATCATAATTATTAACATTATCTGATCTTCCATATATTTTTGTTTGCTCGGTATCAGTGCTTTTCAGTTTGCAGATATCCAGATTTTCACTCAAAGTACTTTGATGGACGTGAGATGTTTTGCTTCTCTGTCAAGACTGTTTTCTAGGTAACGTATTCATTTGCAGCAAATCAAACCCTCCAAACTTTCTTAACCCATACTTTCTTTGCAGAAACGTAAATGCAACTAAGTTATAGGAATTTGATTGACTTTATCACAATGATAACTAATTGAAATAAGGCATTCACACAAATTAGAATACTTTTTGGCGAATGCAGTCCATATAAGAAGGATATTTACAAGATGGGCACATAAGAAAATACATTCAATTTGGAAAATGTCAATCTTTCATGAATGAAGCTTTGTTTATACTGCAATGGTAAGGTTTTCTTAATTTATAATAATTATCATGATACTCATTAATCTCAACTGTACAACTCTATACTTGAAATTCAAAGGAATAAAAGTTTTTTCAAACAAATATTTAATCTTTTAGACTTTTCTATTTATTAAGCTATTTTACAGAAACTCTCATATTTGTTGATGGAGCATAGTGGAATCTTATATACCATCCTTTGAAACGGCATGTTAAGACATCTTTGTGGGAAGGAAGGTTATATATATATATTTTGCAAAAACTTAGCTGGATTACTCAAAATCATTTCCTGTTAATATATTACTACATTTTTAGCCATTTTTACTATCTTCCTCTAAAGTAGAAAAAAAAGTAGAAACGTTTACCGAGACATTAATTATTATATTACCATCTGTGTTGGGGATTGACTGAAACTCAAAACAACATGGTGAAATGGCGAGGGCTGTCTCCTTTTGAATAACAACTTAAATATGTAACATATCAAAGGCTAATCATATGAAAGAAAAGTAGGGTGTTAGACTCATGAGCTGTTCATGACACTCCCATTCATAGTCCTTCTTTTATTCCAGAAATTTCCCTCAAATCTAATTTCAAACAGCTTTCTTTTAAATAAAAAAAGGGGAAATTGAAAATGTGTGTTCCTAGTTTACAAAAGATTAAAAAGTGAAGCTGAATAAATTACGAAACATTGCTTTAAAAAAAAAGAATGAATGAGTTTTTTGAGTTTTTTGCGAATACAATAAATTTCCTCTTTGGTTTCTCACATCTCAAACTTGACATTTGGAACAATAAGATTATGACATATATAGGTATGTTGTATAATTATAAACAAATTATATCAATTTCTCAACTTCTCAAAGCTGTATGTGCATTGCATGAGCTAAAGGTATGTTTTTAAATTTTTTTTTTTTTTTTACTAATCTAGGTGAAAGACAACTTTTTCAGGTTATAGAGATCGTAAAAGAATAAAACTTGTTTCGGCCCTATCCAATGTTTATAGGTTGACATAATATCAGGGGCGTAGCTACCGCCGTATCAATGATATCGGTCCCCTAAGCTACAGGGGACCGAAAATGTGTAACATTCTTTTATTTTTTCTAAAAATGGCCTCCAAGGAATTTTGATACATGGCCCCCTCAGGATTAGCTACGCCAGGACATAATACACAAAATTTTCTTACAATAGTCATGCACACAAACATGACCGTGTGTAGGGTGCATCAACTCAGAAAAGTCTATAAATGGAAGGTTATAAAGCAGAAAAAAAGGATAAATAGTCTCTTTCAGTGAGTTATACAGCGTTTACACTTGTGAGTTCATGCTGGAAATGAGACAACTCATGCATGCAGCCAGAGTCCTGCATGGCTTAGAGATTGAAAATTAGTTGCAATTTCAAAATAGCATCAAATATGCTCTATGGGGATTTGGATCACCAATCTACGCAATGAATATCCTCTTTTTCCAGAGATTCATCAGCCAGATGAGTCCATAGACGTAGATAGGAAAGGCAACAGGGGGAGAGAGGGTACCTGTCAGCTTGGCAGCATTTAGACGACGTCAAACAGATGTTAAATAATAACAGATGAGTTTCAAAAGGAAATATGTTGGATTCGGTAAATTAAAAAATAAAAAAAATCTTGTATTTATTTTTAATTTGTCTTGTTTCTTGATTTTGTCATTTCTGTTATTCAATTATATATTTAAAATATTATTGTTGCCTTCATTATTTCATTTTATTCATTTTCTTCTAACCTATAATAATTTTCCACGAAATGCAGACTTCCACGTTCTGAAATTCAAAAAATTCCGGGAAAGTTTGACTGACCTCTTTATGACTCACTCCATACCAGGGCAAAGGGTGAGGATTTATTTTGTCCTAGATACGTTCCTAGACGAGACCAATTACACTAGGCAACAAAAAAACAACTTTTTGTCTGTTTACTAGTTTTAAATAGCCTATTCTTACGAATTTTGGGTTAAAAAAACGAATATGTGAATGAAATTTATTTATTAGCTCTTGTTTTTAAGATATACCACAGCCCATCCATCAATTTATTGGTAAATTTGAAGAACAAAACATTACTAATACATACAGTACAATAAGTCATGTTTCTAGAAATCGTGTTCATAATCAGAAATCAGTAGTATTTTTTAGTTTATTTCCTGTGAACATTTCCTTTTGAATTGCCTCTTGTATATTGAAGCCCGAGTATACCAAGTTATCCCTGTCCATCAGTAGTTTGCGAGCATTGATTCATACCGATTACCCTGATATATACGTTCCATTGCTATGATATCTTGTTGAAACCTTTCACCGTGTTCACATCGCTTACAGTTCCACAGATTTTAGGGAAAAAATCAAGATGGGAATGTAAAAAAGGGGTCTTTAGAGACATATTGCATCCTGGATCATGGGGATTTTGTAGGAGTTCTTTCACCAACTATTGATAGTTCTCATCCTTTTTGCTGTCTAAAATTCCTTATACCACACTTATCTTTGAGACCTAAATATAGTTGAATTGATTTACCTTGAGTTGTAAGACGAAAAATAGCGAATATGACTTGAATCGTGCGTTCTACTGATGCTCTAGGTTAGACTTAAAACACACCTGAAGATAGGTGGTGCGGTTACACGCCTTTCATTGGAGTAAAAATCGTTTCTGAGGCAAGAGTTTCCATCTACCCGCTCAAATGAACATCAAAAAGATTATACACAGAAAGTAAAGATGAGTAAAAATACAGCTATTTATGAATAGCGTGTTCTGATTCTTGAAAACCAGAGCTAATCTGAGGTTTTTATGATGATTTTCGTGTTTAGCAGACCCAAATACTTAATAATAAACTATTTTTGAGCCCGAAACAATTATGATATTGCCTAGTATTATCCTCCACAAAAAGGAAATCGGAGCCCCTACGTCGCTTAAAAGGCAAACTTGAGGTTTTAAGATTTCCTTCTTGCTCTTCACAGCAGTTACATAGCTTGAAGGCATGACGATCTGTGACAGTCCAACGTGATGAGTTTTCGAACCACAAAATCTCCGCTGCTATACTGGTCTCTTCCTCGGATATTGGAGGTCATCTAGCGAGTTTCTGATTCCATCCAGATAAAGATACTTCAAAAACCAATGGCTATATTGAACCTGAACACATTAGTGAATATAATGGTCTCTCACAGCAATGCTCTGTTCTAATGTCGACGTTCTCTGAATCCTGCCATAAATGGGTTGCCTGTGTTTAAAAACGAGAGGACACAAACAACATGATTTCTTGCAAACACGCCTTCTCATGTAGCCTTCTGGAAACAGATGACCCTTAAAATTTAGGTTTCTGTGGCCGTATTAAGTTTAAGAAACAGATGAGCAGTATAACTCCTGCTTCATCTCGCTGTAATGGACAATATTTTCACTGGTTGTTGTTGCTCTTAAGAATCCGGTTTCGTTAAATTGACCTCATAGGTTGCACACAAAGCTACATTAATGTCTCTAGAAATCTGACCTTGAGACTACTTAACCTCATATCTCCTGGCAATTCGCTACCTCATTCCATTTTCCAAAAGTTGGTGGTACATTTTATTTGTTTTATTTATTCATCATTCATTTTATTTGTTTGTCTTTTAATTTCAACAAATGTTACAAAAATAAACATCAGTAAAGGATGTGTGAAAAAGGTATTGAAACTGTCTATGAAACATTCCTGTAAATGCTCAGCCCGCACGTACTTGTACTCTTACATACTCAACATTACAAATTCATATATATACCTGAAGATCCATTGTTTGGAAATATTAGTTTTAAATTTTGCTCACTGCTTATCGAAAAAGTTGATTAGATATAAATATATTTTCTAAATTTTAACACTATTATGTTTTTTATATTTTTGATACGGGTAAGAAATTAATTTAACTTCATTGTTATTTCTTTTATGCGAAAGAGAGACATTGAAAATCACTTGAGAAAAATTGAAAATAAATGAAAATGATATTTTGAACTCAGAGTATAAAATTACACCATATTCCGAAATATTAATCGTTTAAAAATGTAAACCCTAAGATTACGGAAGTATTTAAATAGCTTAAAATCAGCTACATCCCCTTCCAAAAGGGCTCTAAAATAAGTTGATAACTAAAAAATGGCTGGAAACAGAAATTTTCATTCTCCTATTTTAAATACAAGGACATTATTTAAAAAAGAACGTATATTTCGATTTATTTTCTCCTGTATATCTCTAGCTGTTTCCTATCTACCATTATAGAGCGTGGAAAGATATGCTCTCTCGTCTAGTCTGCTATATAGAGAATGTCTCTAAAAACTTTTTCTGTCCCCCTCCCCTCCTTTTCTTAAAAATTCCTCGTCTTTGTTAGATCCGAGGCGGGCAAACCTTTCCAGGGAACGGGCTACTTCTAATTTTTCCAAGGTGTTGCGGTCCACTTAATGGTGTAGGTATAGTAAGCTAAGAAAAAGGTCTACAATACTTATTATAACAATAATAAATACGGAATATGTACTTATCTACATAACTACAATACAACAAACTTACACTTTTAAGACCGCATTTAAAACAAAACGCAAGACACAAACATAATAATAGCCACAAATACTCGTATAACAATATCAAATGATACATTTGTTATGAAACAATAGAAGTTATATTAGAAAATAAAACATTTTCAACTAAAGTTAATGCTCAGTAGAAGATTACATCTTGAATATTTGGGTACATAATTAATAGCTGCATCATCCCAATGTCTTAATCATCCCAAAATGTCTTAGCGGTCCACCGGTTGACCTCGATCGACTTAATGCCCACCTATGTTTTGGATTGTTAAAATAATTCAGATATTCATGTTCAGATGTGGTTATCTGCAACTGAATTCTACAGATGATGTGTGGTGCGGTTGAATTGTTTTTTTTCAAAATAAATAAAAATATGAGCTAATTGGGATTTTAAAGAAGCCAGAGCCCTTTAAAATCCCGATTTCCAATTTTAGAATTTTTTCTATAATGTTCTATTTTTCCTTTCTCTACCAGATAAAAAAAATGAAATGTTATAGATTAACAGAACTTATTGGAATATATTAAATGAATAAAAACGGAAGGGAAAAATCGTTTCTTTAAGTAATAAAGAAGATAAAAATATTTTTGCTTTCAGTATTTTATTATTTTTCTAGGTTTAAGTACATAGCTGCTTCTTTTTTATGAACTGTATACAACTTGTGGGTCAACCTTCAAAGACATCCTTTGACATCCGTTCACAAAATTGCGAAATAATAAGAATCACAAATAAGAGAGAGAGAGAACAAAACCTTAACGCAGCGCATAAACTCGTCCTAGGGGCCAAGTGAGTTCTGGACGGAATGCACGTACAGTGTACGAGTAAATCAATTAAGTGGTTAATTGCCACCACAATCTATCTTTAAAGATTTTTCAGTTGCTACTTATAAGTATGTAAATATTAACGGACGCACACACTCTCTCTCTTTATAAAAAAGTAATTATTTTTAAAAAAAGAAAGAAGAACAGTGGTGAGCTTACTTGCAAGGTAAAGGACATGGGCAAGGTGTATCGTCCATGGTTAGAGATTTCATGACATCCTCTAAGCAGCACACTGAAATAAAAAATAATGACACACTTGAAATATATTTTTAAATTTATTTAAGGGGGTAGGTTCATGAATTTCGGCCCCAAACACATTTTTCACTTTTCCCATTTTAATAAAATATGAATTTCTACGCTTCTAATGGTGCAAACATTATCATTCTACGTGCAGTAGAAGTATTTTTAATAATTTTTTGAAAATGTTTTACCACCTTTCAAAATCTACTAAAAATCCATTGCTTAATTCCATTTTTCTCTAAACTAAAATTTTTACCATATAAGGAACATTTGTTCCTAAACTACTGCATTTAACAGCTTATAACTTTGCATAATTAATAATTACACTCTAATACATACTTTAATCGAGGGATTTTTTCAAAAAAATATTCTCACTTAATTTATAGCATTAAACATCATGAAATTTCACTGTTTTTGAAAAAAAAACCAGATTTGTGCAAACAATATTTTTTTAAAAAATAACTAGATATCTTATCCATAAAATCTCTGATTAAAGTAGGTATTACGGTTCAAAGAATATTCAATAAAAAAAATTGGAGATTTTTATTCAAAGAATGTTTATACAAGGGGTGATCAAATGAAAAGGTACGAAACGACATAAAAATGAAACAGTTAAATATTTGCATATTCCGCCAAGGGAGAATGTAGCGAGACATCTCGGGATGCCATTGGAGACTCTGACTGGGATCGGATCATGCGCGGGTGCCCGCATGCGCAGGAGAGAGCAAAGGCTCTTATAAAAAGCGGCGTCCAAATGATGCGAGCACAGAATTACTCGAGCACAGAAAAAGCATTAACTCCGATGTGTACTGTGAGACACTCCGACGCCTACGCAGGTCCATCAAGAACAAAAGACCGAGGCTGCTCACGGAGGGTGTGTTTCTGCTCCATGATAACGCGCGTCCACACGTCTCCAGTCACACAAATAGAACTGGACAAGTTCCAATGCGAGACGTTGGACCATCCGTCCTACAGTCCGGACATGTCACCCTGCGATTTCCATGTGTTTGGTCCACTGAAGAAACACCTGAAAGGAAAGCGCTTCAACTCGGACGACGTACTCAAGGACACTGTGAAGGACTGGGTCTCGTCACAGCCACAGGAATTCTGGGAACAAGGAATCCTGCGGCTTGTTCATCAGTGGGATCGTTGTGCTCAGGCCTATGGTGTATATTTTGAATAAAGTCTATATTTGTACCCACCGTGTCGTTTCGTACCTTTTCATTTGATCACCCCTTATAAATGTTCTTTAAAAATACCTATTTTTAACATTAATCAGATACAGATCCTGTTTCGTGAACCTTAAAAAATGATTTTTAGGGATATAAGAGGTCATGAAAAGAAGCTCATGGTTTCACGTGTGGATGCCACTAAAGATTCCTCATGCAGCCCAACTGATGTCGCATTCAAAGTTGGCACGACGAGGAAGTTGGAACTTGAAAAAATTCCATAATAATCCTTCCTAAGTCCTCGTGTTGTTTCTTCATTAATAATTAACCAATCAATTGAGAGATCAATGAATATCACATGTCATCTTGAGGAAAGGAACTCTTCAAATAACATGCACGCACCCGTATCAAGATCCCTCGAGTACAACGCATGTGTTGATGAGACTCAAAAGCGCAACAATTCTAGATGGATCCTTCTTCAACTGGTCATCATGGGTCAACACGTTTCGGGTGCATCTTTATGGATAGCTTTCCATTTTATAACTTTATCAGAAAAATAAATAGTTAAGGCAATTATTGGCTGTGTTGGACGCCTATTATATCATGTGTTGTAATGATTGGCAATGGGAGAATGTGCATTTCACGCAGGGTACAAAATTCAAATAAGTTTTTGTACCAGAAGTGTGAAATGCATTGAAACTTAAAATAACAACTTACCAGATGTTTTATTTAGCAAATCACATAAATTAGATGAGTATGCTGAAGGTAGAAAGGGATCTTCGCAGCCGCATCGATACATGTTTCTGCTCTGAATGCATTTCCTTATGCAATCCTGTGGAGTAAAAGAAGAAATAGTAGAAGGGTTATATTTTTTTCAAAAACAGAGTCCAATTTCACTTTTAGAAATTTACAGTTTTTTTGTGAAAAAGTACACAGGAAAAAAATATAACTATTCTTTGAATAACTATATACGCTACACCTTGGTTTTTTATTTTCACATATATATGTGTCTTAATTATTCCTAATAAAACTAGATTCCCATGCAAATGGTCTTTCAATGCCTATTCAATGTGTGCAAATAGATTTTTAAACGTATTATTTGCATGATTATATAAAGCCTAATTTTTAAACTTTACACAATGAATTTTAAGGCTTTGATGATTTCTGTCATTGGTCTGAGTATAAATGTCCTAAATGGAAAAAAAAGTCTTTTGAATAGTTGTGTGATTGATTGTCAAAATGAGAAAGCTGATTAACATTAGATGCCAACTCAAATTACTCATATCAGACACAGACACACGCGCGCAGAAATTTCAAACATTTTTGTTTCCTTGATGAAACGGTATTGTGACTGGAAAGTCCCCAAAAATAGATGTTTCTAAATTTCTAGAAGACTCTAGAGTGACTGTTTGGCTAGAAAAACTTTACCTGCATTTTTTATCAAGTTATGGAGCAATATTTGATGCTGGACAGCAACTACCACTCCCCCACATTTCAGATTATCTGCTAGAAAAGAGCCTGATAAAAAATGAATTAATTATTTTTCTACTGCGCATCAATGAGACTGACATTATATATGCGGTAACGAATCATTTCAAGAAAGAATTGTGCAATTCATGCACAAATTCTAGTTTGTGAATTGTTTATTGGGGGGGGGGGAGAGCAAATGGATTTGGTCAAGATTTGAAAGTTGTGCGTGCTTTTTATGATATTATTATGAATGAAATTAAAATTTCAAAATGGATTCTCCCAAAGCACAAATACTAAATTTCATTTTGATAACTCAGATAATTAAAAATATAATTCGCAAGAATAGAAAAACTCTCTCATTGCTATGCATTTGTTTTTGGTGATACATATATATCCCATGTGTGTGAATTTCAATACTTTTATTATTAAAATATTTTAAGATATTTATTTAAACAAATTAACGTATGTAGTTCTTAGATTTTGATATATTTTACTTAATTGTTAATTGATTTTGCTTTCATTCGTGTACAATATTTAACATGTGAAGGCTTTTAATATCATGTGAATAAAAAAATAAAGGCATAAACATCTTTTGTACATGTTGTGCATTAGCTCTGAGCATGGAATGAGCTCTGAGGTGTGTGCATTTATTTTTTTTAATATTTATTAAGATAAAGTTTTATGAAATATTGATCTTTCATTCGTTTTCTTCTACATATTCTTTATGGCAGTATACTGTTTAATTGTTTACATTTGTACAATTTTTTATGGTAAGCAGTTTTAAATAAGCTAATTAACATTTCATAAAAGTTTCAGACTATTCGATGAATATTATATCATGCTATTTATGGAATGAAAACTTCAAACTCATTTTTCTCCATGTTAAATTCTTGTACATATACTACTATTATTCAAAATCCTAAGGCTTTTTTCATAATTGAAGTATGGGTTTGAAATTTTTTATACATGTTCTGAAATGCATGTTTTGTAAAACTGTGCATGTGGAATTAGCTCTAACATTTTTAGTACCTTTTCTATAAATTTCAAAATCAAAATTAATGTTTTTTTGAGAATTTTTGAAAGGTTAACTTTAAAAAAATATTAAAAAATTAAGGAGCAGCTGTAGAAAAAACCCATGCATAGTTTTATGTAATATATTATAAGGTACTTGGAAAAAACTTTTTGAAAGAAAAGAGTTATATTTAAAAAAACTTTAGGAATTTAAAATTTTTTTAAAAATTTAAAAAAATTTAAATTTTACAAACATTTTGTAACAAATTAAATTTTTTTTTGTGTGGAATTATTATTAAATATTGACTTTCATAAAATACAATTAAAACCAAATATCAAATATTAAAAATAAAGAAAAATTGTGAAGATGGTACCATATTGCCTTAAGCGACACTCAACGGGAAGTTAAAATAGATCGGCGGTTCATTCAGTGTAACACAGTTTGAGCAAACTTGTAATATCCTAGAAGAATTTGTTGATGCAAATTATTATACTCGGGTATCCGAAACTAAAAGTCTATTGGATTCAATACAAGTAATATGCCAATCATTTTATTTAATAGTATGGTTTGCAATATTGTCCAAAATTAAAACTAACAATAAACTACAAAAAAAAAAAAAAAAAGTCAGAAACACAGTTGTTTTTGACTCGGCTTTTAAATTGCACGATAAAATTGAAACTTAAATCCAATATTTACGAACAGCATTTTTTATTTAGACAAAGAAAACAAATCTAGAATATAATTTGTATATTTCAGAACATTTTCCTGAAAAACGAATTTTCGAAAAAGAGAAATATTTTATTCCGAAATAGCAGAAAAGGAAGTCATTGAATATCAACGTCCCCCTATTCAGCTACTCGAGGGCTTTGGGCGACGGTTCTCGTACTTTTGAACTACGGTTAAGTGACGAGGATGCCACCTGAGCTGGTACCTCTTTCTCCTAATTTCCCCACCACACCCGCGGGAGGACGTTTCAACCCCGACAGATTAACAGGCGACAGATAACTGTCAGATGGCAATAACATAGTGGGGATCGTATTAGATTTAAAAATAATTCATACCAAGAAGGTTATTTTTACATCTTCCATGAATTGATCGTATCCCTTAGGGAATTTGATCAAATTCCTAATTTCTTCATTTCCCTGCGATATATATAGCTGTTTATGATTTTTGTAGTGTAGTGTTGTCTTTGTCTGTTAGGAAAAATGCTTCATCCACTGCAATTTTATTTCATTCCCCCCCCCCAAGAAATATAATTAAATATGTTAACCAGGAATTTCCGTTCAATTCTTTAAAGGCTGAAACTGTCAATTTATTTATTTAGAAAGCAATAATTTATTATGGATTACTTCTTTTTATTCCTAAAACTTTTATTCCTATCTTTTAAATAAAGGAGAAATTCAGTAGCAGGGTTTGCAGCCCTGGGATCCCAGGGTTAAAGTAACTAATCCCGAGATTTATTTTTTGTCTGAATTATATTTTGAAATTTTTTTTCAAAGCATTGCAAATCTGGTATTACATTTAATGTATCTTATTTACTTTTTTTGTATTGAAACGTTTAATGTCAGTTTTCTTACGTGTTGAGCCTTGAAGGTTTCGAGGTGAATGTGTATGTTAAACCGTGCAATTTAATATCTTTTCTCTTATTTCCTTCTGTAACTTTCTCCCCATCGCGAGTGGGGTGAGAAAATGGACGTTTCTCCCACCCTCTGGATGTCCGGTGTCAGCTAACTTGGGTGAGTGAGAGAGAATATTCACGTCGCACTGATTAGCAACACGAGGGCTTTTGGCGACGGTCCGCGTAATTTTGAACCATGGTCAAGTGACGTGGACAACACCTGAGCTGGCACCCCCTCTCCTAACTACCACACCACAGCAACGGGAGGACGTTTGAGCTCTCGACAGATTTAACGTGCATCGCTTCCCTACACGGCGGGTCTTTAGTGGTACTAGAATCGAACTCATGACATGCTAGCCATGATCCGATGCCTAGACCACTCGGGTCAGCTAACTTGGACAGAGGCAATTAGAATTTTTGAAAGATATCTAGCAGGGTTTCAGCCCCAGGATCCCGGAATTCCGAAACCCCGGGATTCATGTGCTTTTTCCAGTACCGGGATTAAAATAACAAATTCCGGGATTTAATTTTGTCTGAATTATATTTAAAATATTTTTTCTCATAAAATTTTTCTGAGAATTTAATTCTTCAAAAATTTGTGTTTTGTTTATGAAATAAGTACGCCGAATTTTTTTGTGCAATTATAAGTGCTATAGGTAAAAAAAAAAATATATATGCACTGCTCTCACATTTCTCGTATGAGAGAACGTCGCACAGATCTAAGAGGCTCACTGCAATGCTTACACAATAATATAAGCAACATCTCAAGAATAGATTTTGTTACAGTTCCTTCTTCAATTAAATGCCGTTAATTGTAGTGGACCTTCTTGGAAGACTTGAGACACTTCAAATCCCATTGCATTACTAACAGCTCATGCAACTGGATCTTCAATTTCAAATGAGGTAACACTTGAAACTGATTCACATTATGATTCAAAAACTGGATCAATTTATGAGTATAAAAACCATTAAGTGTAGCAGAAGAACTAAATAAAGTTATCAAGGAGCTATATGCACCAAGGCAGTCTATTAGATTTGAGACACTTATCATCAAAAATTCAAAAAGAAATGTCTCTTTTTTTTGAAAATGGAGGGAGACGTGATGACCACCTGAAAAGAACACACTCTTATTTAATGACGATAATACCTACTAGTAAAGAATCCGAACGTGCATTTTCTTCGGCAGGACAATTTGTAATAAAAATAAGAAGCCGTTTCAACGATGAAACGCTGGAGGAGCTGTTTTTATAAGCTTACTAGCTGACCCGGCCCGGCGTTGTACGAGCTTTTACTAAGGGTATAACTTAATCCCCATGTTAATTTCCTCCTTTCTTTCTGACGCCAGCACTTTTGTGTGGGTGTGACGCGTACGATGTGAGTGCAAGGCCCATGAGTGCGTATGAATGGTTTTCTCCTTTAACATTTTCCCTTCTCTTCACAAAATCAGCACTTCCAATATAATTTTTCGAAATTACTTTTACTTCTTTGTTTCTTTCTTCGCTTAGCCCGTCTTTGCACGGGCTTTTACCGAGAGAATAACTTAATCCCCATGGGAATTTCCTGTTTCCCTCAGGACGATAGCACTTATGTGTGTGTATGCGCGCGATGTGAATGATTTCTTTAACTATGTCATTAAAACTCCCTTTTCCGAAATTTGTTCTTGCGTTGGTGTGGTAAATAGAAGAGATGGGTGAAAGCTCAGGTGTCGTTCTCATCACTTGACCGTGGTTGAAAATTTCGAAGCCCCTCGCCATAAACTCTCGAGTAGGTGAACAGTGCGACTTTAAGAATCCCTCACTCACTTTTCATTTCTTTCGTTGCAATTTTTTGGCCCCGGAAACGAAAATGTAGCTTTTTTAAAATAGTTGTACGTTGAAAAAAGACAGAAAAGTAGAAATTTTTTAAATTACAAAATTTCACTACTATTTTAAATCTTGAAGTAAAATTGTGAGGATTTTTTTAAAGGTTCGACACACGGGAAAAAATTTCATGTAATTATCTTTATAAAAGAAGAAATTATTAATTATTGTATTTTGAGTGTTTTATCAAAGTTTGTTCAAAGAAGTTTTTGGCTTTTTATTTTTTAAATCACTGATACTAAAGGTTTTAAAAATAATTTTTATTTAAACGCAACGATATTGATTCATTTCACAGTATAAAATTCAAAAATAAAATAATACTATGTGATAAAAATATATTTAAGAATATTTCCTTATATTTTTTATGATATTTTTTTCAAAAATTCTACTGTTCCTCAATAAATCAATCTTTAAGAATAAAAAAAAAAACTATTGGTTGTGATGCGTTATATGAATGAGCGTCCCGTGTTATGAGGGAATTCCCCTTTTTACAACGCAGCGAAAGACTCAAAACTACCTCAACCTTTCCAGTCTTCCAAACAGAAAGCTAACGCAAAGTAAATGACCTTGACGCAATTCATAAATAACGTCCGAGTACGGAAAACTTTCACCCTCTGCTTCCACAGACACATAAGCATCCCTTACGGGAATCTGGCAACGTTTTTCCGGATTCCTCACATTTCCGTCAATAAAAAAAATTATGGCGTGATTAATTGAAATAAAACCCTTCTATGTCTTAAGTTGGACGAAATGACACACAGTATGCAAAATTATATTATGATCGGTTGAGTAGTTTCGGAGTCCATCGCGGACAAACACTGTGACACGCATATTTTATATATAAAGATTTACAGAAACATAAGAAATGAAGAAATGCTTTTTTTAAAATTTCCTTATGTATTATATTTTTGTTTCATTAAAATAATATTAAATCAATTTTTAATTATATTTTCAGTTTTATTATGCAATTTCAACTATGCTAATATGAAAGCATTTTTTATAAATAGTCCAGTTCTAATCCCGAAATCCCGGGATTGAAAATATGACACGGGATTGCAAACCCTATTCAGTAGCGATTCAATTCCAACAATATCCTATCTACGACTAAAATATATAATAATACACATTTAAATATATTCGTGGCAATAGCTATTTCAGATTTTCAAGTAAAAAAAAATTGGGGGCTTTAGAAAAAACATAAATTAAAACAATCCACTTTTTAAAATTTAATTCTTGTATTGTGCACGCTCTTATTTTCTGGAGTAGAAGGATGGATAAACACACTCTTATTTCTGTGAGGCGGTATTGAAATATTTATTAGAAAAGCCAGTTTGAAAAAGGTTGGGAGCCAACGAGGAAGAGCAACAACTTAGAGTCAAAGCTTGACAATGGTTGTAAGTTTTTTTTACCTATGTGGGTTAATTTTTACGTGTTAATTAAAAAATCTATTATAATTTTTGTACATTTCCAGAATAAATTTGAATTTTCTTTGAAAAGACCTGCTGTTAATTACGTGGAATTTTCTTACTTTTGGAAGACGTCATCCACGTAGATATATATCAGATGGTTATAATTAAATTTCTCCTATAAACAGCCTCCTACAGCGCAAAAAAGTGAACGGAATGCAATGAAATTTTGTATATGGGCTATACATGAGATGCGCCAACGGAATTTCAAAAGAAAAAAAATTAGTTCCAAAATGTGCACCAGAGGGCACATTTTCGAAAAAAAAACATGATTTTTTTTCTCAATAAACGACCAAAACGGAATACAGAAACAATTCAGAACAAGAATGATGAGTAATAAAAGGCAAAACCGGGAAAAGCTGTCAGGTTGTAGGAGAAAAATGCCAAGATTTGCATGGTTTGGAAGAAGAGGTAGCTTTATGCAAAACAGGTTAGTTTGGGCGTGAGTGAATATTAAAGTCGCACTTTTCATCAACACGAGGACTTTTGGCGACGGACCTCGTAATTTTGAACCATGGTCAAGTAACTAGGATGACACCTGAGCTGGCACCCCCTGTCCTAACTACCACACCAACGGGAGGACGTTTCAGCTCTCGACAGATTTAACGTGCATCGCTCCTCTACATAACGGGTCTTCAGTGGTACTGGGCTCGAACTCATGACATGCTAGCCATGATCCGATGCCTTGACCACTTGGATACCGTGGCCACGTTTAGTTTTGGCATAAAGCGTTGTTTGAAAACGTTTGTAGACGTTGTCATGTTTAAGTCGATGTTTCCGGCTGTAATAATGGCGGTCTCTTTAGTTGAAAGCGCGTTATTGGTGAAGCTGTTTTATGGAAGGAGCTGCTTGATAGGAACAAGCCACAACGTCTTTCATTCGAGGTCAGTTTTCTCAACAGAATGACTATTGATCCGTCATAGGCTCTGAATGGCCTTGTGGAGCGACGAAACTCATTTCTACCTCAATGGGACAGTCAACACACAGAATTGTTGCATGTGGGAAAAATCCGCGGATCCACACTGAATTTCCCCTACAGTCTCCAAAGGTCACTGTTTGGTGTGGATTCATGGCGACATTCATCCTTGGGTTATTCAGTGAAGAAATTGGTACAAACTATATATATATATATATATATATATATATATATGACAAAAACTAACTATTTTGCATAAAGCTTCCTCTTCTTCCCAAGCATGAAATTCTCAAATTTTTCTCCTAGAACTGACAGCTTTTCCGGGTTCTGCATTTAGTTACTCATCATTCTTGTTTTGGATTGTTAATATTGTTTCTGCATTCCGTTTTGGTCAATTATTGAGTTAAATTTCATGTTGTCCCCGAAAAGGCGGTGCCCTCTGGTGGATATTTTAAAACTAATATTTATTCGAAATTCCATGAGCGTATCTCGTGCATAGCCAGCCCATAAACAAAATTTCTATGTATTCCGTTCACCCGTTTACACTGTAGAAGCCGTTTATGTTTATAACCATCTGGTATATATATATATAGAGAGAGAGAATTAGTTCCATGACATTATTCAGGGCCCTAATTGTAATAATATTGTATATCTCACCATAGTTGATAAATTCGCAATTACAGTCTAGTGGTTTACTTAATAGATTAATAAAAATATGTTATTCACTTCTTGATTGCCCCCATTTCGTCCATCGTACGTGTAGCATCTATCTTTGTAGGGATGAGGCAAGCGATGAATGGAAATCTGTAAAATTCATATCATAAATTTTTATCTTATAAAAACTACATTCCATGGTTGCAACATAGTAAGATAAAGTAATATTTTGCTATGAAGTGTTGAAAAATAGGGGTACTTTACTGGCCTTCAGTGAACAGATATTGCAAAGATTTGAGTTAAGTATTAAGAAATTTCTAGAAATCTCTCAACTTATCAGAATAAATATCTGTAGAAACGTAATTTTTGAAAAAAAAAAAATTATTTCAAGATGGTAAGCTTTTTTAATGGCTTGTGCATCTTTCACAGCGTAACTTGTACTAATTTATGCAAACTATAAAATGCCATATATCAACAAAGCTACGCACCAACTCTCAGTAAAATGATATTTTGAGGCATGTTTAATCTCTAAAGCAGAAACTTCTTTTTTTCAGACAACGTTTTTTGCACAACATGAAAAGAACATGCAACCAAATACTGGGTACTGCTCATAAAAGCTATCGACCTCAAAAATAAAGCAAGTTTAGATACGCCTTGGGGGTTATCGAATCACATGTGTAGTTTTAAAGATCTTAGGAAGCCAGAATCACTCAATACAATAAATAAAATACTTTTTATTTAATTAAATGGTTTCATAGACCATGGATGATAAAATAAGATTTTTAATCTTCAGGTAAAAGGCGTGACTATGGGGGCCAAGTGATTGAGGTCGCAAACTCGTGGACAGCTCTGTATCTATCAATTCACGAGTTAAAATTCTGAGACCACTTAAGTATCGTCATATAGCGTAGATTTTGATTTTGATTTGACATGATTTGATTTTGATTTACGGTGCACTTTGAAACAACACGAGGTCTATTGGCGATGGTCCTTGCAATATTCAAACGCAGTCAAATGACGGACGATGCATGAGTCAAGGACGATGCCTGAGACGGTTCCCTTCTCAAAATTTCCAACCATGCTAACGGGAGGATATTGAGTTAGGACATATTAACGTGTGCTTCTTCACGGTAGGTCTTCAGTGGCACGAGGATTAGAACCCCCGACTCGACGATGCCGGTCACCATGATCACATAATTACCGTGACCACAATATAGTATAGAAGTTTAGAGATTGTGATGCCACTCAAGTGTCGTCCTCATCAGTTGCCCAAAATTCATAATTAGGAGGTCCATCGCGAGTGGATCCGGGCAGTTTCGTAGTGCGATGTTAATAAACTATGAACCAATGAAGCATAAAGATAATAATCCAAAAACTTAACAGAAAAAGGCTAGAAGAGCAAGTAAAACTAAATAATTAGCGAAATTCAGTATTATTACTAAAATCAAAGTACTGCAAGATAATCTGCGAAACATCTTCAATAAAAATGATTCGTTACTTATTCTCTCTAGTACGTATCAGAAGATAAAACACAACAAATCAAATCTGAGAAGGAATCTGAGAACGCCGTTATATATTGAATTACACAATGCAACTCATTTCCTGCTCTTTACATAAACAGCTTTGGGAAATGATAATGAGCTAGCTAGAATAAGTCGTCTATTTAGGAAAAAAAATCATAGTTTTTGCAGAATAAACTGAAAACGTTACAGTAAATATCGATAGAAAACGGTACGTTCACAAAAAAAAAAAAAAAAAAAAAAAAAAAAAAATTAACAGTGAACAAAAATAAGACTATAACTTTTACATTCTTCTCAACCTAAAATAACAAAAAAGAGGGCAAGGTTTACGGAAAAAGAGACATTTAAGATAAGACATATTTTTCCACATAAGCACCAAGTACATTGAGGCATTTGCCGTACCGATTGATAAGCTTTAAAAAGCCCCCAGGAAAAACTCAGGGCTTTGCATATGGAAGAAGCGTTCAATGTCTTGTTTGATTTCCGCGTTGCTTCCAAAGCGCCTTCCTGCGAGATTCTTTTTCAAAGCCTGAAACAGATGAAACTCTCTTGGTGTGAGATCAGGACTGTATGGCGGATGGTGTAGGCGCTTCGAAAGAAGAGTTGCAATATAATTTTCCATTGCCGTCACCGAGTGTGGTCTCGCCTTGTTATCCAACAATAGAACGCCAGATCTGAGAAGCTACTTTTTTTCGAATCCATCTGCTTGATTACGGTCGACCTCTAACAATGGTGTATCGGCGTCTTGCCCATTTACCTGCTGTTTCGTCATTGGCCCATAGCCGTTAAACGCTTCTTCCGTATGTAAAGTCCTGAGTTTTCCTGGAGGGCTTTTTGAAGCTTATCAAGCGATATAACAAATATCTCAATATACTTAGTACTTAGGTGGAAAAATAAAGTTATGTCTTTTCTCTTTAATGTCTCATTCTATGTTTTGACTTTCATACACAACTCTGACTACAGTCAACAGGGGAAACTTATTTTCTGACTCCCCCTCGTACATTAAGATGTATGAATATAACAATAAGTTTGGATTGAGTTTGTTTTCCAAAATTCGTTCAATGGCTGTGATTGATCTCACAATTCTGAGTTATATCTAAACTGAAACTTCTTTTTCTACGCAAACATACCACACATTCTAAAATTTTTGATTATTTCATGTGTTTGAGAACTTTAGTAAACTGAGAATTTCAAATGCTCTGCACACCGAATACTTCCTTAAATATCATATAATCAGGTCATAGTTATAGGTATGTCAATCGTTTGTGAACGGGGGAACATAATTTTTAAGTGATAGAGTTTTTAAATTTTTTAATAATGTGATTGGGTTTCAACTCTCTTGTTTCATATTCTTATATTTACTTGCTGGATCGCTACGGTTGTTTCAAATCCAGGATTTATGTTGATTCCATAATCCTCAGGATTTGGTTGGGCATCTGCTTTGTGAATTACGACTCGAGCTCCGACACTTGATGTTATGGGACTGTAATCAGGAACTTCTAAATTCAGAGTTATATCCAGTCCTAAGGTGAGTGGAAAAAAATGTGAAAACCACAAGTAGAAAAAAATTAATTAAATAATCATGGCAATTAATCTACAAATGAAGCAGATGTGGAAAAGCTATTA
The DNA here is from genome assembly GCA_019973975.1 of Trichonephila clavata. Classification (NCBI taxonomy): domain Eukaryota; kingdom Metazoa; phylum Arthropoda; class Arachnida; order Araneae; family Nephilidae; genus Trichonephila; species Trichonephila clavata. Next base: position 72,592 of record BMAO01009362.1, read on the forward strand.
CGAAATCGATTGAATTCTTTTGAATATTATAATTTTTGATTTTTAGATTACTTTTTTTAAAAACTAATCCTGCATTGTGTGAATCACTTTTGAATGATACCCAGTCAGTCTATTTTTGGCAAGAGTTCATTATTTCATTATACATTTATTCATTATTTCCTCCTGTAAGCGCATCTGTCTCACAGTTGGCATGGTATGGAAGTTTAGAAAGGGAGTGTTATCTCAGATATTACTTTCATCATTTAACTATGATTCAAAATTATGGTTGCCAAAAGCGGAAGTCTAGCTTCGAAATGCGGTAATAAAATCACTTAATCAATCTCCTGGGATTTATTCACTTACAGAATGACAAGTGAAAGAATAAAGGAAAACTATATATGTATCTATGTTTGTGATTTGAAATTTTAAAATACAAGTATAAAATTGTCAGATCTTTATTTTCAGCTTATTTTCTTCCTATATATTGCTGTATCATATCACACTCTCATTCTTTCTTCTAAAAATTTAAACTAGCGTGCAAAAAAAAAAAAAAAAAAAAAAAAAAATTAGCTTATTTTTTTCCTATATATTGCTGTATCATATCACACTCTCATTCTTTCTTCTAAAAATTTAAACTAGCGTGGAAAAAAAAACCGCAAAAAAAACACTTAAGCAAAAAAAAAAAAAAAAAAAAAAAAAAGCATTTTTCAACATATTCCATGAAATTGTTGAAAATAACTTTTTATATCCAGTGCAGTGAAAAAGTAGCTCAGTACAAAGGTGGTGTGTACACTGGTGTCCAAAAGCTAAGCATAAACCGTAAAATGCGAAAAACATGGAGTAAATATTCGTAAAATTATTCCAAATTTCTTGCGGATATTAATTGGGTGAAGAAGAAACATTGGGTTTATGCAAAACTTTTCAGTCGACTACGTCCTGCGCGAAACACCGGCGCATGTCGGAACGCGGAGAAACCGATTCACGCAGCATAGGCAGTTCAGACAAGCTTCGTGCAACTGCTGTGTGAAGGAACGTTGTTAACCATCAAACAAGGTGAATGATGCCACAAAGACGCAAATTGGACATGTTTATGAAAGGAAGAATCGTTGGAATGCTGGAATCCTCACGATCACAAACCGAAGTGTCTCGAATTCTGAATGTGGACCAGTCTTTGATCTCAAGACTGTGGCAGAGGTTTCAAAGAACAGGAGATGTTACCCGACAACCAGTATCAGGTCGACCAAGAGTCACAACCGCTCGCCAACACCGATATCTGGTAATAAGTGCGCGACGTCAGAGGGGCAGTACTGCCAGAGCACTGAGTTCGGCACTCACAGTCACCACAGGAATACGAATTTCGAGACAAACTGTTTACATTAGACTCAATCATGCTGGCCTGTATACCAGAAGACCAGCAATTTGCATTCCCTTCACGTCTGCGCATAAACGCGCTCGTTTGAACTGGAGTTTGAAACATCAACATTGGAGTGTGGGAGAGTGGGCCAATGTGATGTTCAGTGACGAGTCTAGGTTTAGTCTGAGTAGTGATTCTCGGCGGGTAACGATATGGAGAGAACGTGGAACACGTTTTGAACCAAGAAACATAACGGAAAGACATCATTTTCCATCAAGTTCAGTAATGGTATGGGCAGGCATCATGATGGACGGCCGCACAGACCTCCATTTCTTTGACACGGGGTCTGTGACTGCTCAAAGATACAGAGACGAAGTTCTTGAGCCTTATGTTGGCTTGTTGCGAGGTGCTGTCTGTCCTGACTTCATATTCATGGATGATAATACGCCATGTCACCGAGCGGTGCTGATTGATGACTTCCTTGAAACGGAAAGCATCCAGCTCATGTCATAGCCTGCGAACTCCCCTGATTTAAATCCTATCGAGCATGTATGGGAGGGATATGCTCGGGAGACAAATTGCATCCCTTTCGCACCCACCAAGCTCCGTTACAGAACTGAAGAGAGTTCTCTAAGAAGCTTGGAACCGTTTGAGCCCACAACTCATTCATCATCTCATAGCAAGTATGGTAAATCGCTGTGCAGCGTGCCTGGCTGTCATAGGTGACCACACGCTTTTTTAAACTGCAGCAGGAGTATTTCATTTAATGTTTTCTTTCATTTTTTCTTTAAAGTGTGAGTCCTTGCTATGCTCAGTTTTTTTCAAACTGCTTCTTTGGATAATAAAATTAATTATTATCATTCTTTTGATTAGCTTCCTTATTTTATAACCATTTTACACTCGCATATCACTTTTCCCGCCATTTCGATTTACAGTTTCTTCTTTATTCACATAATTATCAATTATGCTTAACTTTTGGACACCAGTGTATATGTAAATATCATCACTATGAGAGAGGGAATGCTACGTTATGCAAATGCGCAGAATGCGTAAGCTGAATACCAAGCCAACTTAAATAGGAGGAAGAACACATTTCCAGACATTCCCTACAAATGAAGTGAAATGGTACGTTTTCAATGGCTATAAGAAACCATCTGGATAATGTACGCATGGTAGAATGATCGGCAAACTGGAAGTGAGTGAGCGTTTGTTAAAGCAATATGAGGGCTATTGGTAACGGTCCTCGTAATTGTGAGCCTTGGTCAAGTTACGAAAACGACATCTAAGATGGCACCCCCTCTTCAAATTTCCACACCATGCCAATAGGACATTGAATTTCGACATGGTTTAACATGCATCAGACTCTCTCCACGACGGATTCTCAGTGACACTAGAGCTCGAAATCATAACACACTGGCGTGGAGTTCGTAAAGATAACTACTAAGTTACTGCGGCCCGTTCAGCCATACTGGAAGAGGCCGTGCCGATTTAAGCTCATGAAGATCTACAGGAAGATCTGCAGGCCTCCTTAGCAGTGGTGGATTGAAATTTATCACCAGAAAATCTAGTTAAATCCATATTGTAAGGGTCCTTCTGGGTCCCGGGTTTCCGTCCAAAGCGACCAATGGATAAACCGGCACTGGGAAGAGGGGCGTAGTTTGACGAGTGTTGCAAAAGTTTTGAACTGGCAAAAATGTAGTTTCAAGAGCTTGGCATGCCTTCCAAATGACAGGTACAGCTTTAAATAGGTTGGCCGAGAATAGCAACGGCAATTGGTGACTTGTATATCGTTCTGCAGACGAAAAGAGCAACATTGCTCACTTACATCTAACTGATTTCAAACGCATTTATAGCTTTTGTTCAGTTTTCAAGCAATTTAATTAATTTTATTCATTCAGTGTTTGAGATTTATGAACTTATTCACTTTAACAAAATTTCTATTGTGTTGTTAAATATAATTTTTACATCCTAAAAAAATTCATGCTTTCCAATCAGAAAAATTCTTTTCTTATTCCGATATATATATATATATATATATATATATATATATATATATTGTGTTTAGTGAGCTGCATACTCGACGTCTGTTAAGTAAATATAATATCTAGTGTTGTGATATGTACTCAGCTATAAGTCCCGTGCTTGTATGAAATGCAAGCTTATTTTATTATTAGTGTCCTTTTAATTTATGTCAAACTACTACTTTATTATCAGACATTTCTCCTTTTGTATTCTAAAGCTCAATAGTTATTTAAAAAGAATTAAAAATTGGCAATAATGTAAAATACTTTTCTTTCTCAGTAAAAATACAATGGAATATATTGTGATAGCAAGTTAATAGTTTTCCTATAAGAACTTTTCACCGAAACAGTGTAGCATATTCTTTAGTTTTTCCATTTTTATTGAAAAGAGGGCATTAAAGCTCTTGTGCTATAATGAAAAGATGGATGGAAAATTTGTAAGAAAAGAATGACGAACATTCTATATCTTGAGAAAAGAACCCTCTGTTCGAAGTTCTTTTGCATCCTTCATTTATAAGATTCCTCATTTCTTAAAATACTATTATCGTTTTGGTCGATTTTGGGGTCGTGAAAGAAAATTAAACTGAGAACTATAAAGAGTAAAAAATTACGTGCTGGATTAAATTCTTTCTCCAATAAACCTCTGAAAACTTGGAAAATCCATCGAAGCATAATTTGCTTCTTAAGTGATGTCAAGTAATAGTATTTTTTTGGGGATCGCATTTTATCCCTTTTGACTTTGACAGATGAGGATATAATGCTTTTCAATGTGCAAATTTTACTTTAATGGTATTTCTTTATGAATACAAAGCCTTACTAGAAAGGTTAAATTTCCACATTGTAAGACACATCAAGAAATATAAAATTTCTTTATATCGTTTGAAGCGAAAGTGATGAAAATATACACCAGTATTAAAAAAAATCATTTGACTTCCAAATTCTAAAACGTAAGAAATCTATTTATTTTACTAGAACTCTCCAGGTAAGGATGTTCTATTTTTACAAAAACCTTTTAATATAGTTGATAATTTTCAAAACAGCGTTGATACTTACCACTATTTGGACCAATATAAGAGGTTTGCAGAACTTGAGTACTAGTTTCATTTTTTCCATTGAAAGTGAAGCAGTTTCCAAACTCAATACTCAGGTAATCCGAGAAGTTCCTGTTATGAATGAAAGTGCTCTATTTAAGGTATCCGAACACGTTCACAGAGTACTTTTTAACAAAATAGCATACTAAAACAATATAAATACTCATTTAGGACTCAACACCAATAAATATTACTATAAACTATCAAAATTTAAAATAAATTACATGAATTTTTCAAAAATCACAATTATAAGTGAAATTTTAGCAATATTTTTGAAAAACTTGAAAGCAATTAGAGAAAAAAGTAAAAAACATATATTAGTAAAAGTATTAATAAACAAATTAGATACATTTATCTAGAAAATGTACTAAAATTTTAATTTTTTATTAAAATTTGAAAATTTTAGAGCTGATTAAGTTAAACATTATAAGAAATGTTACATTTTTATGAGACCATCATTTAAATAACAAGCCATAATTCAAAAAGTATTCATACAATAAGAAATATTTTAGTACATTCTCTAGAAAATAACATAAATATCAGGTTCAAAAAGTTTTATAGAAATACATTCGTAATATTTTGAGTTATCAGACTCACCTTATAGATTTTGAGCAATTTAAATACCCACTTCTGGTAGATCAAAAACCCACTTTCGGTTTTTTAAAATTTATAAAATTGATTGTAACTTGGCCTCTAGGTAGTGTAGAAATAAAACAAAGTATGTTTCGTAAAGTCAAAAGATAGCTCTATTCAATAAAATAAAAAACAAAAATATCTGTCTTGACTGAATTGGGTCATTTTCAACGTGTTCGGATACATTAAAAACCGGGTGAATGCGTAGAGGAACTTGTTATGGGACCTTTTTTAAGGCCAATATCTCGGCTAAAAATCTTGATCTTTGCTTTAATTAAAAATTTCTTTAAGATTAAAAGGAAAAAAAAAAGAGCCAAAGAGATAATTCGATTTTTAACAGATAACAAGTTATCCTCTCTCGAATATAATTAAATGCCGCATGGATATATTGTGAGATAAACATCCGCGTGAAAAAACAAGTACATTTGAGCCTGTTTTTGTGCGGTCCTTTTTTTAAGCGAATTTATTTTTGTGCGATTTGTTTTGTACGATTTTATTTTGGTGCAATTTTTTCTGGGCGATCATTTTTTATGCGGTTTATGAATTTCAATGGCATTGGCACCATTGAAATGTTTCTATCCTTCCTGCAAAGTCAGGTTTTTTCCTTTAATATTTTATAGTCGTTGGGGGGGGGGGATAACCAGAGTGCCTAGCTCTTTCGAGCTTTAACCTCTCATAATTAAGATTTTGAATGACTGTAATGTTATGACACTTCCCCTTTGTTAATATTTTATAATTTGGGAAGATACGTACTTGGTGTTAGTTAGGCCTTGGGCCTCCTAGAGTTCTTAGCCTCTACCCCTTGCAAGGCGAAGGTAGAGGCTGTGTGTGTTACGCCACTGCAATGTACATATATACACTTCAATATGCTATGTTCATTTGTTATAAACAATCTCCCAACACTGTACGTTCAGTTGCTTTCTCTCAACGCACCGTGCTTGATTGAAGATGAAACTCTTTCAATGACGGTGACGTTATCAATAATTTGATAGATTTTGAAGTCGGACAAGAAAAACAGGATTCTTTGAGAGTAGGATAAAATATATGTAGAGATACAGCTTTCCATCAAATTGGAAAAGCATTTTCAAATAGATACCAATCCCGAAAGGAGTATGAAATTTCACAAAAAGAGCTTCGATCATGCATATCTGGTTATCGTGGCAAACAACTGACCAACCAACCTTCGTCGTAAGACTTTATCTCTTACTTTACTTTATTCCAAAAAATAAATCAATTGGAATTGTATCTTTAAGTGACGCAAGCGATTTTGAACGTATTCATCAAAGGTAGATGAACGGTTTGGATTACGCGAGTAGCAGTGAATTATGCATGTGCATTTTCAAAATTTCTCCATGTACATAATGAGAAACTAAATGTTTTAAAAATGTTTCCATGTGTAATTTAACTATTTATTTTGTTATGGAAATACTTTCTGATGAATTTCGCAAATAATTAGCGTATTTTCTATGTGCAACTCTTTTTATATGGTTCTTCTCCACCGCATAAGAAAAATTCTGTATTATTTCGACGAATTTGTTTGTTATATGTAAGAATTCATGAAATTTTCGAAAACTTTTTTAATGCGGTTTATTTTGCGGTCCCTATCTACCGCACAAAAACAGGTTTAACTGTAGTGATATTTAAACACATGGACTGAAAACCTTTGAAATTTACAGATAGAATTTTAGTTTTCAAAAATATATATGAAATTGACCACAAAATAGTGGACACTTTTGGAGATTTTCATGTTTTTTAAATTTGAAAGGTTACTCGCACGCGCGCTTCACAAAATTCAAAGTCGTAGGTATCATTTTAAAGATGAATTAAAATTAATACTGAATTCAATACAAAAAATAAATTCAAGTATATGTAGTACGAAAATAATACGCTGCAATAATTATCGATATACATTAGATACTGATGATTTCAGTGAGTTATATATATACCCTTGTTTGAAAGAGGTGCCCATCAAATAAAAGGGAATTCATTGAGGCTACGATTGTTTCCTGGCAACGTGTAATAATGAAAGAGCTTAAAACTACTGTGAGCTCAATGAAACATAGATGTGAAGCTGTAATAAAAAAATAAAGACTACCCTACTGTAATCATCAGCATCTGATGTATATCGATAATTATTGCAGCTTAAATTTTTTTGTATTGTATACATTTGAATTTTGTTTTCTGTAATGAGTTCAGTATTAAATTCTCTTTAAAATGATACATACGACTTTGCATTTTGTGAAACGTAACATTTTCCATAAGGATTCAAATTTAAAAAACATAAAAATTTTCCCAATTTTGGCCACCACTGTTTATATAATGGATAGATTTATAATCTCTCGTTAGAAAAAGGTACATCTCTGTTATCTGCCACCCATCCGGTATAGTGGTTAGTGAAGCTGACTGCAGTGCTGTAGGGTCTGGGTTCAAATCCCGGAGAAGAAGGCATGGATGTCTGTAAATATATAGTGCCTTCACGGCAGGGGGTACGCTAAAGAGCCATCGAGCCGCAAGTCTTCTCGCGCAGTTGGTGGAAGGGGAAGAGAGGGGGAGACCCTTGACCACCCCAGAGTGTTCTCCCTCAAAATTGGGGTGGAACCGAGCAAAATCGTACTGTCACCTGCATGGTGCTCAAAACTAAGGCTAACAACCGGCGTAAAAATCTAGCCCTCAGACACGATGAATTTCGTGAACGTTGATCTGATGTTACTGTCGATCAAGCGGCATAAGAAACAACAACACATCTCGATTATTCTTAATGCAAGAAAAAAGAGCAATTGTTGAGTTTTTTTTTTTGTTTTTTGACGAATGCAAAATATCAACGACCAGACATATGTATATTTTTGTACAATGGGCTTAGACAAGACAAAGGGCTTAATCCTTTGAAGTAGAAAATCTCCAATCATAACCTACGAAATGAATACGGTAAATTGAAGGACGATATTTAAGTTTTTTGAAGAAACGATTTTCAAAACGAAATTCAGTTTTAATGTGTATCTCTTTAAATTCTGCATGCGATTTTTCTTGGAAGTTTGTTCAAGAAGTATATTTTTTTAAAGACTGAATGCATACAAGATTTAAAATTAAGTAAAATACTTCAGAAATAATGTATTTGAAAAGAAGAATAAGGAATGCATCTGCATTTTAACATTACATGTTTGTTATAAAAAGTTAAATTATGTGTATATTGGGATGAACAATTTTCTGCCTTTTAAAATTGAGATAATGGTAAAAAATAGATTGTCTACATCGGTATTCTATTAAAAAGATACCTGATTGAGCATGATTCTCCATTGAAAGTGCAACTTGTAATAAAAGAATTGGCTTGGTGACCCAGTTTGTGTCTATCTGCTTTTGATAAGCTTAAATAGCGATTCATAAACAACAAGGACTCTGTTCGTTGTTCACCAAACACACCATCAAAATTGTTGGAACATGTAACATACTTCTGTCTTTCCTGAAAGAAAGCGTATTTTTTTCTCTTAATATTATGATCACATATTTTTGAAAGTAATCATGCATTGGTACAAAAACATCGTGATAAAATTATTTCTGTAAACAATATTTTCAGTTTCTTATATAGAAACCTTAAATATATTCAGTTTTGTCATAAAACTTTTAGTAATATATTGATAATACTCAGAAAATAAACATAAAACGGTTGGCACCAAGAACTAGAAGCTCTTAATTCTAATCTTGGAAATCTCTTTTTATCTCTGATTCAAGAAAGAAAATTCGTAACTAATAACAATATTTTGAATGAACGTAAATTCATGTGCTATAATAATGTAGGTTCTTTTAACTATTCAGCATCCTTACAATTGAGAAATATTCAATAAATTAATGTTTTCATTTTTAACAGGGAAACACATTTGAAATGAAAATAGAGGAGTCGTAATTTGTGGAACACATTTTATGTAGGGTTTTTGTATTGAAACAAAATTTAGAGCCCTACGTTAAATTATGCTGTTATTCATACGACGATGAAAATAGAATGTGATACTAATATTGAGGGGATTTTTTAACCTGTATAAATATTGCGAATTTATACAGGTGAAGAAAATTTAATCCAAAGGAACATTTTCTGCCATTTTCTCTTATACGTGGAAGTATTTCTCGTGTCTTGAGAAATTCCGAGAAATGCATGATTTTTAGCTGTACAAAACTGCAGAGATACTGCAGAAATTAAATCTGCTTTTAAACATATTTCTAATGTTTTATCACCTACATATACAGTTAAAATATGAAACAAAATGTTATAAAAAAGTTATTAAAGACGTTCCGAACGAATAAAAAAAAGATTAATATTTTTAATTTTTACCAACATGTATTTCATGTACAAAAATACGCGATTTCTGCTGCACTCATTAAAAAAATTACTTATTTAATAATATTTATATTGTGCATGATAGCACGTTTTCTACTGTACCTTTAACAATTCAACTTTTTTTTTATTTAAATCAAAGGAAAATTTAACTTAATAGATATTTAGGTTGATAAAAATATCATAAATTCTGATACCAAAATATAGTAATCTTTCTCCAACTTTTAATATTTACACATCAGCTTTCATATACAACGATTTTATTCAAATTAATATTATTTATTTTGAGAAAGTATACTGATGTTATGTAGAAATCTTTAATTAAATGTTAAAAAGTTCGCAACGAGATTTCTAAGATCGTATTTATCTTTTTCTTCTACTTATAGTGTTTATCAGGGAAAAAAATATTTGAAACCGATAATGATGCACCCTTTGTTGATTCAAATAATTAAACTCCTTTTCATGAGGAATTCGTAATCATGTTATCGGATAAATAAGTTAGGAAGATAAATGACTCTAATCCTGAAAATTAAAGTAATAAACACTAAAAATAGGTCTTCTCTAAAAATCAATATTCGAAAAATAGTACATGACAGTAATCGCAGTTCAGAATGGATGGAGTCATTTATTATCTTTACAAAATAGGGACAATGAAGCACATGATCATGCTCGTAAAGAACATGTGCTGTAGAGGGAGACAAAAAGAATGTTTTTTTTAAGTACAAACTGCTTTTGCAGAGTCTGGAAAAAATTGCTCAAAGAAAAAATTATGAGATGACACACAAACAATGAGATATTTATTTCTTAAGAATATGACCAATAACAATAATAAAGAGGATAATTAGCATTTATTTATCAAAAATACGTTTCAAACAATTTAAATATAAGTGCAATCAGCACTGAGCAATTGATATAGTAGTATGTGTCATAGAATGCGGTATAATTTTTGCTAAAGTTATATACTTAACAGAAAAATTTATGACGGATCTATACGGGTTTCAACTAATTTCTTCTTTTATCTTTAAATCAAAATATTTATTTCAACCAACCTTCATCGAGAAACCAAACGTGATTTATGTAAATGAGGACTATTATATAAATTCAGTTTTCGCGCGTTGAAAGAGAGCAAAGTAAGAGGTCAAGTTAAGTGAAATAAAGGGAAGAGAGTGAGCTGTCGACACGTAGTTGTTGACAAGTTAAGCGAGGTTGATGCGTTTGATGTCTTCAAAGAGAAGTGGTTATTGAAGATTGAAAAACAGAGTAATTAAATGTTACGGAGCGTGGAGCCATCGGCATTTTATCCAGCTAACGATAGTGCCTGAAGTTCTCCGTGAAGGAACCGAAGCATTAAAAAATAAAGTACTGTAAACTTGATTAAGTAAAAGCCGATTATTAGTGTACGGAGTAGTTGTAAATGTGCGCGTTTTAAGCTACCTTAGATTCAGTTGAAGTTCTGCAATATTATCCCCGCATTTGTATATCTCACTTCTGCACTTTACCATTGTTTATATACCTTAATTAGAATTGTGTTTTGTCTGTTTCTTAATAAGTGATAAGAATTAATAAATCAGTTTAGATTGGAATAATGTCGATGGATTATTTAGTTCCTCCTACACATCTAGCAGGGTTTTCAGATAGACAGGAGGGTTCAAATGTAAGGGGTAACTATGGGTCACCACAAACTTTTTAAAAAACTTGATGAAAGGTTTCTATACGTCAACTAAGTTTTGTGGTGGATTAGGATTCACAAACAATGTTAGAGCAGAAATAAATACAGTCACATTAGAAATTTTAATGCAAGTGTATACTTGATCAAAATATATCAAAAATATTTGGAATGCATGGAACAGTTTACCTAACCGAATCTTACTGTGAAATATTGATTACTTATTTTTAGATGAAGCCTTCCCACAGCTCTACTCGAAAGATATATAATTATGTTCAAGTAGATTTTGGCAGGAACTTCTCTAATTTTATCTTGCTGTGATAACACTAATCAATTGTTAGCATTCACTGATACTTTTAAGATATTGCTGTGTTATCTTCTTTTCGGATCTATTTAAATAGAATAATGCCTATGTGCATGCATCACGGTTTCTTCATATAAAACAACGCCGTACAGAAGTTAAATAAGGGCGGAGAAACCACTAGATTGGATTGAAGCCAATTCTTTTAAAAATAAATTTCAGAACTAATATTAAAAATGAATGTCTTTTAGAAATATTATAATATTATATAATTTTCATTACCACGACATAAACAGTGAAACCTTTACTGAAGTTTGTATCTGAATGTGCATAATTTTCCATGGCTCCAGAGTTCTTACTGTTTATTCTCACTACACTATAACTATGTAATAAAGGTAAAAAAAGATTCCTGAATTACTAGTTTGAATATGTTGTTTGGAATGTTTTTACTTAAGGTAGTTTTTTATTTAAGGATATTGTTTTTTGAAATTAAAAAAGACTTTGGACTTATATATAGTACTGGAAAAACAGCACTTTGGAGCCACCACGTATCATGAATTTCTAAGGAAATATTGATAAAGGTCGACAAAATCAACGTGAAATTCCTTTAAAAATTTCTAGACTTTATTTCGTGTTTTTTTAAGAAAATACAAGAATTTTTTTGGAAGTTATTTACTTCTTTTCCCTCTTTTTCTCGTACATGCATCAAGGGACAATTTTCACATCTCGTTTTAATTTTCATGAAATATTTAATATGTTCTATACTCTATTTAGAAAGTACAAACTTGTTTTTGAAGTTGTTTCTCGGGAATGATAAATGAAAAATTATGAAAAAGTTAAGTTTCGCGCATTAGATTTTTATCATTAACATAATCCAGTATTTTTTTAAAGAAAAATGAAAGCAGAAAAATAATAATTTCTTGTTATTTTCATTAGCATGGATATTTTATTCTTGCGTATTTCGAGAAAATGCTTATATTAAAACTTTAAAATCATCGAACTCATTGCTATGTAATGAAAAAAATTGAAATTTTGATTATTAGAATTAAGAAAAATTATTTGCATATGTTCTAAAAAAATAAACTATGGAGAAAAATAAAAATAAATGGCATGAACAAAAACATATCTCTGCGAGAAAAGAACACTAGAGGAATTTGAATAGAAACGTTATACTGTCACGTGCAACATATTTGTGTTGTTTATGGTAAGAGACATATTACTCAGTAAGCGTCCAACTTATTTTTCAATCAATTCCTTTACTCTTTGAATTATCAGTATCAAAATAAATATGTCAAACTGTTTAACTAAACCCTACCCCTACCAATAGATGATAAGACTAACTACTTATCTGTAAGCAGTCGACTTCTAATAACAGCATTCGCTTCAGGCAGACACGGTTTTGGATCTTTTCTGATAATGTTGTTCTCACCTCAATAACGCTTCTATAGCGCCATCTAATTCCTTTATATTTTTTCTATTTTTCCCTCTGTCCTTTCTCTCATTCATTCACTACACTTCTAATCAAATAATAATAATCACTTGCATATATCACAGTTCCTTCACTTATATATTTATATGTTAAATCTCGCAATGATGTTACACTAGAATTTCCGAAATTCCAAAGGAAGCCCAGAGAGCAATACAATAATTTCGAGTTTATTCTTTTTATTGGAATGTATCCATATATATTTTAAAAACGAGCTCTTTTCTCCAGAAAACGTTTCATTAAAGGAATTTCAGAAAGGCAAGAGCAGTTCTATTTCACTGAACTGCTCTTGAAGGTTGATTGTGAATCCTCAGTAATAATTTTGATTATTGAGGTGAACAAGACAATTGAAATAGGATCTCTCTAAGTATATGGTAATAGAAAGAGGAGATAAAGGGAGAGAGAGAAAGTTTAATGAATCTGCGAAAAAGAAGAAAAATTATTTTCAAACATCCCACTTGACGAATGTCAGCTAGAGTATACTTTTGTTTCAACATATTGATGTATATGTAAGCATTTTATAGCAATTGAAAAATAAAATGCAATTTTAAAAAGTGGAAAACTAATTACGATTAGAATTATAAATGCAACACCAATATTTAGGATCGTTGAATGAAAAATGCACACAACATAATAATGAGAAATATTAACTCAGTTGTTTCAATTGACGGAATCTTATTCATTCAATCCATATTTCGCCAGTTGTAGTTAGAAATTTGGGTGGTATCGATGAAAGGAAAATATAGCTCATCAAAAGAGGTATTTAATAAACTTTCGATTATCTTGTTTATGTAATACATTTGGAAGATAATTTCAGAAGCTCTGAGTTACAATAGGAAGATCTTGATCCAAGAAATTTCCGATGATGCAGTTCCTGTTATACAGTAGAAAATAGAACAGCTCTCTAAACTAATAGGGTTGGAGTATTACTACAATGTTTTATTATGTTTTTTACTCTCATCACTTAGAAAAATACTGATTTTAAGGTTATAAAACTACATTTGGAATGTAAAGGAAACTGGAATAACATTCGACCTAACTAAACTACCCCTTGAGAAATATTTTCTTTTTTCTAGTGGTATCCATTCATACTCCTATTTCGTTTTGACATGCGACATTTTGAGCTCTCAAAAGGCTACAGAAATTTAATTCTCTTATGTGATGTATAAAGAAAATATGAAATTTATTTTTTGAGACCCTATATTTTATATTCTTGAAGTTCCATTTTATCCTAGGTTGAGTATAAAATCCATTTGAATATGAAAGTAATATTTTAGTCCCACTTCCATCTGCCGCAGAACTAGTTAAATTGATCTCTTAATGTTCAATGCATTTCAGATGAAATTCAGTAAAGATAAACCAATAGATCCTTCACTAGATAAAAATCCCTTTTATGAAACTAATAATAATGTGAGTTGGATGAATAACCATGAAAGACTCTCCTACTGACCGAAGCAAGAATAGGGCGAATCGGTTCATAGGAAGGTTTGCCTTTATCCACGCAAAAATCCATGCATTCCTCCACAGTTTGGTTCCGAAAAAGGCAGTCATAGTAGAAGATAGGAATCCTAAAATGAAAAAAAAAAGAGCGATATTGTAATTTTGGGATGAGACACGAGGAATTCCAAGATGCATTTGTATAGACTGAAAGCAAATAAGATCAAGCAGCATTCAAGATCTGTATATTTTTATTTGTTTCTTTTAATACTAAAAATATCCATTGATTGATGCATTTGGAAGCTAAGCAAAGAGAAAACGCGGAACCTCGATTAATTGACGAGGACTACACCTGAGCTCCCAACTTGCTTTCTCCATCCAATTGAATACTTGGATGTTGGAAAGATTGAATACGTATCAACCTTTCTACGCATTGAGTGACACGAATTCATGAAGCTCCAGAAACAATCCATTTGAGATCAAAATATCTAGAAAACAAAACCTCTACAAAATAGTACTTCGAAGAAAAGCTTTTTCGGAAATTATTTTTTTTATCATCCATCATTTGAAACGAACATTTGATAAGAACCGTAAAATATCTAATGCATAACATTTTTTTCTTCTAATAAATCAACTTTTCGGAAAACTTTATATAGTACCAATTGGTTTAAAAAGTTATTTTAAAATGTCATGATTTGTATTCTAGATGCATCTTTGAATCGAATCTAGCAATAGGAAGTATTTGAAACGATTCTATTTCTGCGGCAATCAATGCAGACACAGGTTAAGACTACACTTGGATTGTATATTAATTATACATTATTTAAAGATATTTCAACATAAAATATAATTATATTCCTTCCCACACACATCCTAAATAAAAAAAATTGTGCATATATTATGTATTTTTCATACATTTTTCTTTTCAAAAGCAAGTAAACAATCTTAAATAAAAAAATAAAGATGTTATTGTAGACGTTGAGCCTGCATTAATAGAACTTTCACGATTTGGAATCTTCTTTGCAGACTCCAAACCTTTTGCATAGGAGAAACTATTGACTCACATAGATATCTAAAACCGAAAAATATAAAGCAGTTTTCTTCAAAAAATTAAATCTCTTCAGAAATGACATTCTACAATTTAACATAGTTGTCGATTAATCGTTAGAAATATCTTCAGATTTTCTCGTTATTCCATACATTTTAATTTCTATAATTCTAAGGATGTTAGTTTTCCATTTAAAAATTTTAACTTCCATCCCTTAAAAAATTGATAAATTTGTAGGATGCTGTAGCGAGCCATTGAGAATTGAACCATGTGTGGTTGGGTCGTGTTCTGGTTCGCGTGCCACAGATTGCAGAAACCAGTTCAAGATTATTTTGCAATTATTTATATCACCGACTAAAATCTATGCTTTTCTAGGTCTAAGAGTTAAAGAAATCAAAATTAAAGCACTGTTATAAATGTTTTTGAAAACTAAGTAGTCGTTAATTTATAACAACACAGAAAAAAAATTGTAAAGCTCTCATTTTTCTATGTAAAAAGGAAGAAACGGAAAAAAATGACAGATATGCTAATTCTTATCTTTCTTGTGCGACATAATTTAAGGCTATGACTTCAGTAATCATTGTATTTTATATTTCCACATTTATATTTCATAGTTAATAAAAAATAAATACAAATAATAATTATCAATATTTAATAGTTTCTCTTATTTTTTATCAATATTTTTCATGGGTAAGAAATGAGAGAAATTATTCATTAATAGTTGTTGAGAAACAGAGTTAAGAACTTAAAAGAAATTTTAATAAAAAAAAGAGAGAAATTTAAAGAAATCCACTTTAATAAAACATTTTCCCATCATTCTCAAGGCTGTAAAGCTTCAAACGTCGGGGGAAACCCACCCATTAGCTTAATGTTTTTCTAAAAATGAAATGAATTTTCTTATTTTTTTTTAAAAAGTAAGAATTGATTAATAATATTACTAGAGATAGGCTTATATAAAATTAGTTTCCTTATTGCTTCAATATAAATATGTTTAAGTGGAAGAAAAATACGGCACATACGATAAAAGTAAAAGCAATCACTTTTCAAATTTTATTTTGGATGCATTTTGCAATTATTGTACTTTTGTAATTATATTTATTCATAAATGCAATATTACACGTTTGCATATACAACTGTAATATTTACTGTTGCAGCGATACATATATGTAACTAGTAATGTTCAAAGTTTTTCAATTCTTTTACCTTACGATAATATTAGCACAAAACTGAATAAATAATTTATAATCTAATCAAAAAATGAAAGGAAATTAAAAATATTTATCCGACGAAAAGATAATTTAAATTCTGAAATATTTCAAACCATATAAGAATATAGACTTTGCTTAAATTTAGATTTTTGGGGAGCCAAAAAATTGCTCTTTAAATTTTTATATTCGGATATATATGTTGAATGATCGTAAAGATAAAAATAGTATCCGAAATCAAAACGTTCTAGTAATATGAGTTAGAATTGATAATTGATATTAGTAATGTAGGAATTTTTCTTTGTGCATCCCCTTAGCTTCTGATTGATAGTTGATTTGAGTGAAAGCTCAGCTTAAATACTTATCGTAAATAAAATCTTTCAGAAAATTTTTCACATGCAGTTGAGATGTAGAAAAATTTGGATCCCAAATTTATTGAAGGAGAAAGTAAATAAACTAAACACTAATAAAATTCCACTAGAAATAAACCATAGCTTAAAAACGTCCTGATCTCTAAAAATTGAATGATTTCTTCAAATTATAAATATGAATATTTTCATTAGTAAATCAACATTTTCTTATACGTTTCTTTTTGAAAAAAAAAACCGTTTTGAATATCCTAAAATAAGTCTAGCACAGTTTATCTGTATGGCTTTGGTCGAAACACAACATTAGAAACATAATGTCTCAACAGGGAAAAACGGTATAAAATTCCACATTCCACGAGGAGCCCGAATTTAGTAAAGCAAGCATTCAGTAAAGTCACAAGAAATTGGCTACTAAATCTTTCTTTTTTCTGAATAATTTTTTTACGCTCTCCAGCACAAATTTACTAAATACGAACTTTTATGCCCAGACCGTACTTTAACGTCTCTTTGACAGGCCGTAAAAAAAAAATTAAAGTATGGTTTCCACATGCAAGCATAACAAAAATATTTTCTTCATCCATGTGAGAGAGGCCTTTATATAATTATTACTATTTTTTCTTTGATAAAATAACTAATGCTGCAAAGGAAATTTTTAATCGAAACATATAAAAAAAAGTTGGGTTCTTAAAATTTGATCTAAGCTATTTCTTCTCATACCTATTCAAATTACAGACAGTCACAGCAGGGAAGTCAAGTTTCCAGTTATTCTTCACTTCCAAAGTGATTACTACAGGATATTGGAAATACAAGGTCAGAAAGCGGTAGACTTCATACGAACAGCCCATGACACCCACTAGAAGAACAAGGAACCACAGAAGTTTTCTGCCACATCCACTCGAAGTCACCAATTGAGCGACTGCATAAACAGAAGATTTTGTTAAGAGATTCAAAAGAATCGATTTCAAATCTTCATGTTTAATAGCACATTTTTCAGATGAAGGGATTTTCCCCTCATCTGAAATGAATTGTTTAGTGTTCTCTTTGGATTGTACTGAAGTCATTTAGCACCTCGAATTGGAGAGACAACTGAGACTCTCCGAGTATTTCAAGACTCGCTAGTCAAATATTTCACGAGCGTGATGGAATAGTCATGTTAGTGGGTGGGTCTCTTTTCACGTAATAAATTATTCAAATGAAGATAAAACTGATAAAATGGGACTCTGACAGAAGAGATGTAACATTAGTGTGAGGAGATTATTAGCTTAGTAGGCGCACAATTTTTTCCCCATCTAATTATAAAAAAATCAATTAACACTTTACCACTTTTACTTTACTTTTAATTACTTATTTTACTTTTGATTACTAGGATCCAAATTACTTGTTAAGTAAACTATGAATTATGATTCAATAGGGATAAAATATTTGAAAATTAAATGTATTTAAATTTTCATAAATTAAATTAATTTTGCACGAAACAGTGTTATGCATTAAAACTTTTATATTGTACTACTAGAACTTAGATGTATTTAGTTTGCACTTTAGTTTCCTTTGTCTGTGTGTTTATAACTGTTTACACTCGTACAAATACTATAATATATATTTATTATACGTAATATATAAACTATGAAAAGTATTTCGTAATGTATGAATTTTCTATTTAATATTTGTATATTTTCGTTTAGCCAGTTTTTAAATGAGGTTTCTTAGAGAATAATTGCTTTTTAAAACATAAATAATATAAAGCAATACGAATAAATTAATGATTTGAATCAAAGCATAAGAGCCTAAAATTTGTTAGTTTTACTAAATTCAGTGATGCAGCAACCATTGAGGACCAAGGCCTACTGGGCCCACCTCAGTATACACGACCTGGGAACTGAGGTGCATGAGCAGATGTCCCAGTCAGGTGGTCAGTCTGATGCGAATCCCCTAGTTTTTTGTATTCAAGCAAGGTTGGTAATCATTTATCACACCCTAAAGGGATGAAAGACTTTAAAATTTCTAAAATGATTATTTATACTCAAAAATCAAAAGATTTTTAAGGGAAGATTATACCTGCAATTATTTTTGAAAATTTTTATAACTCACTCTTTACATTTCGTAAATTTGTAAATGTTTTATTCTATTTGGTAAGTTGATAAAATTTAAATTTAAAAACGATGAAATTCGAGAGATGAAAGTGCCTCGTCCGACTTCCTCATTTTATTTTGATTTTAGTTTTTTTTTAAATTTCTTTTTAAACAGAATATTTTAAAAAAACTTGCATATGAATTAATGATTACTACATTGCTTTTCTTATACTTACTGCTTGTATACTTTTTATAACAGCAATTAATATACTACTGCTTTTGTTTTATTTACTGGAAACAATATTTTCTGGTCATAAGGAGTTAAACATTTCTTCATGTACTATTTTCGGTTCTAAGGGAACTCTTTGCTAAATGTTTTTAGCGAAATCAGTTTGAAATTTGGAATGATTAAGAACAAAGATTGCCAATTGATTGTGATTGTTTCTTAATCTCCTACTAAAAAGCAAGAATATATTTATTCGAAAAGAAACTCATAATTTCGGGTCATGGCCAGGTGACACCTGAGCTGGTATGCCATCTTCATACTTCAACATCAGATTAACGCGAAGAGTTTGAGCCTTGATAGACTTGTCGCGCAGACATCTTAGTGGACTCGACTGCAACAATGTCAATCACGAGTGCGAGCCACTTGGTTACTCATTGATCGTCAAGGCCAGCTCATAATCAATGTGTCAAGGATACAAGAGGAAAACAAATGCATTGCAATGGATTAAAATTGCTAAGAAAAATTCAAACTTTTTTGTAAGCCG
The DNA here is from genome assembly GCA_019973975.1 of Trichonephila clavata. Taxonomy (NCBI): domain Eukaryota; kingdom Metazoa; phylum Arthropoda; class Arachnida; order Araneae; family Nephilidae; genus Trichonephila; species Trichonephila clavata. The sequence continues at coordinate 92,344 of BMAO01009362.1, forward strand.
TCAATTACAGAGCTTTAATTTACAAGAACTGATTTTTTTGTTTCAAATTATTTGAGTTCCTCCCCCTTAAAATAGGAAACTACACTGCTCACAAAACAATAAAGGATATTGAGGTTGTAGGTGAATCTTGCGGTTAAGGAATTATTTAGATTTTTGATTCATGATCGACAGTCATGGTAGGCTATATGAGAATAAATTGACACATTTTTGGCAGAGAAAAATGCATTTTATTGAGCATTTAGGTACAAAAGGAAAAAAAAATATAATTTGAGAAAAACCAACAAAAAAGGTGTAAAGAGAAAATAATTTTTAGTAGGGATTATGGCTTCACTGGACGGCTAACAACGTTGTACCCCTTTGAGGCATGGAGTCAGTGAGTCTATTAATTAATAAGGAGCTGGGTATTCAGTCTCACTCCTCCAGAAAAACACTTTCTGGTTCTGTGGTGGTGGTAGGTGGCCAGCAATTCATCTGTATAGAATGTTTCAAACACGCTCTATTGGGTTCAAGTCTGGAGAACACACTGGCCATTCCATTCATGTGATTCCTTCCTCGAAAAGGAAATTACCCATCAAATTAGCATGATGTGGTCTGCAATCGTAGTCCATTAACATGACATCATTTCCAATTGCTGCAGCGTAAGGGACTACAATGGATCTGAGGACCTCATCCCTATATCGGTGCTTCAATTTGAATGATGTGGAATATCAGTGCGCCAATTAGTGGAGACCATGATTGCCCCATCTAAAAATATGAGCGCGAACTCAGGATTGTTTCTAGTGACACTCCAGATGAATACACCCCTTGTTGAAGGCCACCGCAACGATCTATCTCGATGACGCAATACATGGGTAAAGTCTACAAAGAAGAGCCTTTTCACGATTAGACTATCTTAATTCTTAGAACTTCTGCATTCTGTTAACTATAAAATTAACGGAGAAATCTTTTTTTGTGTGTGTTTTAACGCAGCATTGCGCGGGATTTGTTATGTATACTTAGATGCTGTTCTCGTGAAGTGATATCCATATTAAAATTGCTATAGAATAATCCCTGTGTGATTATTACTTGTACTTTAACCTGCATTGCTATAACCCAGTCACTTCAACTTATTTAGTGGCGTCCGTGTATTTTTTCGTAAAATATGGATATCGAAATTTTGAAAGCGAAACGAAAGTTTGTAAGAGCAGCGTTTAGTGTGTGTTGCAATGGTATTAACAACAGAATCAAAACCGAAACTTTTTTGACAAAAATGAACATGTATGAGCAGATACAAGATAAATTTTCCCGACTGGAAATGACTCAAGAAGAAATATCTGATTTGTTAAAGATACATATCAAGAGGAGTTTTTGAAAACCGAAGAATATCGTGACAAATTCTGTCAAAAATTTGTTCACTGTTAGAAATTAGCCAAATGAGTTGGGTTCCGGAGGAAAATATTTCCGTTGAAAAGAGGAAATTTAAGCTCTCAGAGCTAGAGTTAAGAAAACTTAGTAGAGAACCGTAAGACTTTCTTGTGCGTTTTGATCGCAATTCGACAAAATTCACCAGGATACAACGATTATGGAGAAGAAGACAAATTTCAATACTTGTTGCAGTGCGTAATACCGGATTCTAAATAAGCTAGATTGGTGTCAAGCTTTCCGCCGACGAAGAACAATTATTCAAAAGCAATTACGCATTTGAAGAAGCGTATCGGAAGAGACGAACAAGTTCAGATATATGTACAAGACTTGCTCTCCATCGTAATGAAGAGTGCAGCTGTGGTCGGATCAAAGCTGATTTGTCTGAGCTGTGTGATTTATTGGAAAGTAAACTTATGAGGCTCGATAGTCTTGGCCAAGCAAAAGAAAAGTTTGCTGAATTTTTGGAGCCATTAGTTGAATTCTGCTTTCCGGAAACCGTGCTTCGTGAGTGTGAAAGAAGTAGCTCCGTAGAAGATTCCTCACTGCAAAATAATGAGCGGTCGTTGGATAAATTATTATGCTTTCTTCGAAATAAAGTGCAAAGTGAAGAGACGATTAAGCTCGCTCGTACGGGGTTGGGAGATTCGCATGTGTTTCACCCTCGTTCGCATTCTGATGAACCTGAATGCTTTACAGCTGCAGCCCTCGTGAATTTTCAAGACAATTCAGGTAGAATAAATTTTCGTTGCATTTTTTTGTGATAAATCTCATAATTCTTTAGAATGTCTCGGCAAGAAAAATGCCATTAGAAGATAAACGAAAACTTTCGGTACAGAAGCATGCCTGTTTTCGTTGCCTTAAAGCCGGCCATGTTTTTTGCTCATGCAAATATAAAGTAAAATGTTTATCTTGTGATAAAAATCATTATACTGTTATGTGTACTAATAGAGAACCAACAAAATCAAGTGATGAAAATACAGTTGTATCAAGTAGTGTACTATCAAATCAGTCTGTCATTAACGAAACTGTATATTTGCAAACTCTTGTTTTAAAAATAGAAGACAATGGTAAAGAACTCAGGATAGTGGATTTTGGATAGTAGTTCACAAGAGTCTTATACTATCGGAGAGAGTCATTAAAGGTTTGCAATTGCGACCTAAATCAAAACAAACCATTGTCGACGGTTTGTTTAGGGGGGGGGGGTGAGAGACTAACCCTCACTCCCATTTAGTTTTTGAAGTTTATTTGAAAAATTTTGAAGACATTTATGCTCACTCGGTTGAGGTGCTATCTCAAAAAAAAAAAAAAAAAATATGTGGGTCTGCACCCAAAATAGTTCATCTTTATACTTTTTACAAGAATTGAAAAAAAGAATATTACTTTGATTTAGAGGCTAAAGAACATGAACTTCAGTTGCTCTTTGGAGTGGATGTTATTAAGAACTTTTTAATTGGCAATTTTTTGAAGCCAGCTTAGGTGTAACTGTTTCACAAACTAAATTTGGTAACACGATGATAGGAAAAAAACTAACACTATGTATAATAGCTTGAGCAATAATGTGGTTTCATTGCATTCCACTAATTTCATCGTAACTGATCTGTGGAGTTTAGATGCCATAGGCATTACGGACCCAACTGAAGATGCACATCGTAAACAAGTGTATTCTGATTTTTTATATCAATTTAAAGAAAACTCATGTAGCCTTCTTGATGGATGGTATGAATTGCACTTCCCTTTAAATCCGAAACTCAGCTACCAATAATAAGTCTGCTACCTTTAAGAGGCACAAAAGAATGTGTCAAAGAATTGATAAGCAAAATCTATTAAATGACTATGAGGTAGTTTTTAGGCAATGGGGAGATCTACAAATAACAGAAAAGGTTCCTAAAACTGAAATTGATAATTTTGGCTATTATTTACCCCATAGACCAGTTATAAAACAGGCTATCTAGGCAATAAAAATACGGCCAGTATTTGATACTTAAGCCAGAGATAAAAAATCAACTATTCCTTAATGACTGCTTGAATAGAGGTCCTAACTTAATTCAGCTTATACCTGATATAACTGACAGGTTTAGGTTGTTTAAAATTGATCTATCGTCAGACATTGAAAAAGCGTTCCTGCAGCTCAGTATCATCCCTGAACACCGAGATTATTTGAGGATTTTCCTTCCTATTGAATAAACTAAAATTACTGCTACTGTTGAAGAAACTAAAATTTACAGACACTGCCGATTTGTGTTTGGAATCTGTTCTTCCATTACAACTCTCTACCTGTAAAGACCATCTCTTGAAAAATTCTCCAGCTCGTTTTGACGAGTGTGATCCAAAAATTAAAATACTCTCTCTACGTTGACAATTGTGTCACTGGAAACGATATCCAAGAGCAAGAAAATTTTATAGTTAAGGCAATAGAGGTAATGGCTCGGGGATTTTTTAATTTACTTGGTTGGGAAAGTAATATTCCAGGTCGCTATATTTTTTGTAGTTCAGGTGTAACTTCTCTGCGTGGGCTGTTATGGGATTTAGACAAATATACAATAAAATGTAATCTCAATTATTCAGGGAAAGGTGAGATAAGAGTAAACGTAACGTTTTTGGCTATATGGTACATAAAATTTTCGATCCTCTGAGTATTTTAAATCCAACCACTTTGCTACCTAAGGTACTTTTACAGGAAGCTTGGAAACTTAAGTTGAGAGAGAAATAGGATGACGCCTTTCCCAAAAATATACAGAAAGTTTTTTGGAAGTGGCGGGATGGAACACAATATCTTGAGAAAATTGATTCCCCACGTTACGTTGAGATAAACGGGATAATTCGGAGTTACATCTCTCTGTCAATGCATGCTAAAGTTCCAATAGAGGGCCTGTGTTTACATTCGAACCTTTACGCCCTTAGGAGTCAAAATTCGATTGATCAGAGCAAGATCCAGGGTGCAACCGTTAAAAACTTTGTCTATTTCCCGGCTGGAATTGATGGCTTATTGCATTGGTGCAAAGCTGGTATTGATGGCTTGTTGCATTGGTGTATGCTACTTTGGATTTACCTGATATGAAAATAATTGCATGGAATGATTCAGTGGATGAGGAACCGTGGTGATTAGTCAGTTTTCGTGGGCAATAGAGTAAGCGAAATTAATGGTCTAGTTTCTTCTCAATTTTGGCGCCATGTGTCCGGCGAATTAAATCCTGCAGATTTGCTTTCGAGACGCAGTTCTCCTTGTTTTTCACTTTGGTGGGAGGGACCCTCCTGGCTCTTGAGCCTACTAGTAACTGGCCCATAGACCGCCTGGCTTGCGAAACCTCAGATGTAGGACAAGAAAAAAAAAGGAAAGTTAGGTTATGGGGCAATCTGATTTTAGTTGAAGAGTAAATATCTTGGTACGCAACTAGGTTTTCATATTTTCAGTCAATCATTTGTTTTGTCTCATGGATGTTGCGGTTTGTGGGCAACGAGAAGAAAAAAACGTGAATTTCGAGAGATTGGAGACTTGAACGATCACGAGATAGAACAAGTGGAGAAAACTCTTATCAAAGTTGTCCAAGCTAAGTTTTTTCCGTCTGAGAACTCGTTTCCTAATATGAATGCCATTGCGGACGCGTAGAGTATAAAACGAGTCAAAACACGAATTACTGAGTTTTCAGACCGGAATTTATATATATTTACCTTATTATTTTACCAGAAGAGTGTCTTTTTACCCAACGGCTCATTGAATGCTATCACCTACAAAATTGCCATGCTGGAACACAAATTCTACGCGGAATATTAAGGGACAGATTTTGGGTAGTGAATGCAGAAGAATGGTCAGGAAAATTGTAAGAAATTATATAATATGTCAACGATATAAGTGTAAATCTCCTGGTAGCGAACAAGTGTCTCTGCCGACAGATCGTATCAATGATGAAGCGGTGTTAGAGAGGTAGTAGGTGTAGATTTTTAGCATGGCCCTTATATATGAAGGGAGGTCAAAAGAGTTTTGGATTGTCTTTTTTACGTGCGCAACATTTAGGACCTTTCATTTATAATTGACATCCTCATTGTGCGCTGATGCTTTTTTGTTGTTGTTGAGACGTCTTATTACCAGGAGAGAAAGACCCCGAGTAAATTATCCCGACAACGGAACAAATGTTCAAGGAGCTTAAGGAGAACTAAGTAGCATTGACTGGGAAAAAATCTTGAAACTAACTGCCATAAAACGTATAATTTGGAAATTTAATCCCCCCACAGCCGCTTGGTGGGGTGGTTGGTGGGAAAGGTTAGTTCGTGTGTTTAAGGAACTGTTGAAAAAGACTCTTAGTAACGCCGTTCTCACGACCGAATAGTTTCAGACAGTATTGTGCGACTGTGAATCTGTAATTAGTTGTAGGCCACTCACTTACCTATCCGAAAACTCTGATTTAGTTCCTCTGTCCACAGCTTTGTTTCTGGTTGAAAATCGCAACCTGGACCTTCCCGAAATTGATTACCGGACACTGTGAATTTACGTAAGAGGGTTAGATATTAACAAATATTGTTAAATGAATTGAGGCATGGATTCAGAAAGGATTACTTAGATCATCTAATTAAAAAAAGGGGGGTCAATTGTCAGAACTATGGTTGGGAGAAATTGTCCTCATTAGTGATGACATAAAAAACGAATGCATTAGCCTTTAGCTAAGGTCATTTGGCTGAATCCTGGAAAGGACGGCAAGATCAGAACTATGGAACTAAAGACTCAAACTGGTACATTTGTGACGGGTGCTTACGCGTTTCACTAACCTTCTCTCAAAATCTTTTAAATTGTATTTATTTTAACCAATCCCCGTTGAGAGCTAAAAGTGTGACTTATGCAAATAAGATAGTTTCGGGTTTAGCGAGTTCGAAAGAGATATAAAAGGGAGAAATGAAATGAAGAGATGAGGATGACTACGTGTTTTGATAGAGGAGTTAACTACGTGATTAACTAAGTGAAGTTTGTTAGCTGAAGGGAGATTATTGAAAAAGATTCATTAATTCAGTTCGGACGTAACTGAAGATATCCAGGATTGAAACCGCTCTATAGATTCTACAAGTATTCAAGATTCCTGTCTTAAAGAGATATCAGGTCTGTGATTTTTATAGATTAGATTTAAATGCGTAGTTTGATTGTATGCGTTATTCCCCGTGGTATCAGTTAGTGTTCCGTCGTTCATAATTGAATTCTGATCTCACTCCACTATAATTTGTTGTTCTTAAAGTTTGATTAATATTTGTGTATTTCTATTATAAGGAATAATATATAAATAATAGTGATTTATTATTTATGTAGTTATTAATTATGAATCCAACATACCCAAATTTAGATAATGTGCAAAGGGAAGTTAATAACCATAGGGGTAGTGAGAGACTACGACACTGGCGCCCAAACGAAATACCGGAATTAAGAGCAGGTGCAGGATTTAGAGTTTTGCCGGAGTTATTTTTTTCGGGTAAAGAAAATGTGTCTGAGTTTATCAATAATATTGACGACAATATAGCCTACTATGAAATACCGGCGAATCTATCATGTGCATATTTAAAAGGTCATTTAATTGGGAGAGCGTTAGACTGGTTTGAGGTAATTGGGTTCGAGTGTGTAAATGAAGAAGCGACTGCATTTGCGACACTTAAAAAGAAATTATCAGATAGTTTTCCGGTAATACGGAATAAATCAGAGCTAGAAGCTCAGTTTTTTTCATCAAAACAACGGAGAGGTCAAGCCCCGTCAGACTTTATTTTTCAACTGTTAAAAATTCATAAAATTCTGAATTTGAATTATAATGAGTTAAAATTGATTGATCACATAGTAATGCGACTAGAACCCCAAATAATGGATTATTTAGAAGTTCGAAACCCCACAACGAAAACTCAATTGATAGAGTTGGTAGACCAGTATGAGGAACGTCATAGCTGCAGGGAAAACCAGGGTTCGAGTAATAATTTTGCTAGACGAAGTTGGGATGTGAGTAGGAATCCTGAGGAAAGAAGGAATAATAGAAATTGGAGAGATACTGGGGTCGGAAATAGTCAAAATGATCAAAGAGGACTAGGCAGGGGTGCGAATAATTTTTCTCGTCGTAATTATCAAAATCAAGGATTCGAGGGTGGAAATCGCTACAATCAGCCCAATCAGAGAACAGACCGGTATCAGAACCGTAGGATGGTGGTTAGGAAGGGTCCTAATGATGATTCAGCTAGGCAGAGTTGGAGGCGTGTTGATTGCAACAGCGAAAGGCAAAGAAATGCCAATTTAAACTTCTAAGCGATCGTGTTGCGGGAGGTAAACGATCGCTAGTTAAGTCAAATCCTCCTAATAGAATTAAAATTAATTCATTGCGATTATCACCAGTTGAACTTCCGTATGTGCCGATTCTTTTGCATGATACATTTCTAAAAGCGCTCTGGGATACAGGTGCGGAAAAGTCATTTATTTCAGAAAAAACGTACCGGTCATATTTTTCTTTCTGTCCTATTAAAAAATCGTTAGCTGAAGTAGTTACAGCTCAAGGGTCACAATGCAGAAATTTAGGCACAGTTGATTTGAGAATTAAAATAAGAGAATTTTCGAAGTTATGGAAATTTCATGTGATTGCTGAGATGCAATATCCATGCATCCTAGGTATTGATTTTATGTCACATGCAAAGATTAGTTTGGGTTTCCTGTCTAAATCGTTAATCATTCCGGATTCGCAAACGGAAAAAGTGGCAATTTCGGACGAACCGGTTCAAATAGATTTATCTAACACTAAGTTAAATTCAAAACAAAAGCAGGAATTGCAGATTTTGTTTAAAGAATTTCATGGGTTGTTTTCGCTTAAGCCTGGTCTGACACATGTATTTTGTCATGAAATTGACACGGGTGGTAGTCCTCCTGTTTTTTCGAGACCTTATCGCTATGACAAGGTCAAACAGGGTATAATCGACTACCATGTTCAGAAAATGTTGGGTGATGGAACAATAGTTCCAACAACATCGCCCTACGCGTCTCCAGTTGTTTTATGTCGGAAGAAAAACGGGTTGCCGTTAGATGACCCAGAAGCTTATAGGTTTGCAATAGATTATAGGAAGTTAAATGCGATCACGAGATATCCGCGATATCCGCTACCAATAATTGATGATTTGATCACTAATATTCCGCACACCGAAATTATGACATCACTTGATTTACGCAGCGGATACTTTCAGATGGCAGTAGACCCCAAAGATGTGCATAAGACGGCGTTTGTTACAAAAAATGGTACTTTTGTATTTACTCGCATGCCATTTGGCCTTTCGGGGGCAGCTCCAAATTTTCAAAGGGCCATAGAGATGATCCTCAGGCCAGTCCTCGGGCGTTTTGCCCACTGTTATATGGATGACGTTATTATTTCGTCTCCATCTTTTGAAAGCCATGTAGAACACTTACGGGAAGTATTCAGATTATTGCAGGAGGCTGGTTTGACGTTGAATCGCGAGAAATGTCATTTCGCGAGGGAACAATTACGTTATTTGGGTTTAGTTATTAATAAAGAAGGAGTTAAAACAGATGAGGAGAAGGTAAAAGCAATTATTGAAATGAAACCTCCGAAAACTGCAAAACAAATAGCAAAATTTTTAGGAATGACGGGTTGGTATCAAAAGTTTATTAAAAACTACGCAGACATGTGTGAACCCTTATATAATTTAAAACGAAAAAACTCTAAGTTCTGTTGGTCGGAATCAGCGCAGGAAGCCTTTGATCGTATTAAGAAAGCACTGACAGAAGCTCTAGTGTTACAATTACCAGATTTTTCCCACCTTTTTGAACTCTATACGGATGCGAGCTCCGTGGGGGTAGGAGCAGTATTGACACAGAATAATAGGCCTATGGCGTTTGCCTCGAGAACTTTAAACCGAGCAGAAAGGAATTATAGTGTGACGGAACGTGAATGTTTAGCTGTCATATGGGCATTAAATAAATATCGCACATATTTCGGATCCTTGCCGGTTAAAGTGATAACAGACCATGCTGCACTTACCAAATTAACGAACGGAAAGAATTTGTCGTCTAGAATGATAAGGTGGACGCTTAAGTTGGCAAATTTAAATGTAGAATGGGAACATCGCCCAGGTACGCAAAATTTAGTGGCTGATATGTTGTCTAGAAACCCGTTAGAAAGTAATGAAGAACCAAAGGTGTCTTGTGCGGTGATTAGATCGTTAGTATTATCGTCTAGAGCAGCGTTTCCCAACCTTTTTTGGCCAAGGCACACTTGTCGCGGGGAAAAAAATCACGAGGCACACCACCATTAGAAAATGTTAAAGAATTAACTCTGTGCCTATACTGACTATAATAAAGTAATTCTCTTGAATAGGAATCAAATAAGCACAAAGAAAGTATTTTATAATTACTTTATTATGAAATATTAAGTAAACAGAATAGTGAAAAATTATAAAATACTTTCAGTGCGAAACCTGGGCCTGTTTGGCTGAACACAAAGCTGATATTCTGGCTGGAATCGAAGAAAGATACACACGTAGCTCTTCGTGATCAGTTCTCAGTCTCTCTCTGTATTTGGTTTTCATAGCAATCATGCTTGAAAAGCTAATCTCACACAGATATGTAGTGGAAAAAGGGAGCAATGTCAAAATAGCTTTGTTTGCCAGAAGGGGGAACTCCTTGGCAGTATCCAACCAAAAACTGTCCAAAGGTAGATCAGCAAATCTTAGCTTGCAACCACGATTTTGTCTCAGTTCAATTAGTTCCTCCTGCTCCTGTAAAGTCATTTCCTTTCCAACAACTGATGCTGAGCTATAAGGGTCCCTAACCCAGTCAAGGCATTCAGTGGAGGCTGAAGAGAAATAAAATGACAACTTCTCCTCAAGAGTTTTTAAATGCTTAACTATTATCTCACACAGTGCAGCAGTGTGAACACCTTGCCATTGCATGGTGAGTGTGAACATTTCAAGATTGCCACTTTCCACGTGTTGATGCCAGAGTTGCACCTTTGAACGGAATCCATTTATTTTATCTGTACTTGTAAGCAGGTTTTCATTTCGGCCTTGCATTCGGGTGTTCAATTCATTCAGATGATGAAATATATCTGCCAGGTATGCCAGCCTTGCACACCACTCATCACTTGCAAGCTGCTTTGCGTAATCTGACCCCTCATTTGTCAGAAACACTTTAAGTTCCTCCCGCAGCTCATACACACGAACCAAGACCTTGCCACGCGACAACCACCAGACCTCCGTATGAAACAGCAAGGTTTTATGCTTTGCTCCCATCTCCTCACACAAAGCTGCAAATATGCGACTTTTCATTGGTCGTGACTTTACAATGTTTACCATGCGCACAACATCATCCAACACATGAACTAAGGCTGATGGTAAAGTCTTGGCTACGAGGGCCTCGCGGTGTAAAAAACAATGCGTAATAATCACATCTGGATTTCTTTCATTCACTCTGCTTACAAAGCCTTTGGTGCGCCCGACCATGGCTGCAGCTCCATCGGTGCAGACACTTGTGCAGTTTTCCCACTTAAGTCCTCCTTGTTCAAGGTATTCTGATGTGACCCGAAAAATTTCTTCTCCTGTTGTTTTTTCTGGCAATACCTTGCAAAAAAAGAAGTTTTCTCTAATTGCATCACCATCAACAAAACGCACATTAGCTAAGAGTTGAGCATGTCCACTGATATCAGTAGACTCGTCAAGTTGCAATGCAAATTTCTCACTGATACGGATCTTTTCCAAAACCACACTTTCGATGTCTGCAGACATGTCATTAATACGTCTGGAAATTGTGTTGTTTGAGAGAGGGACTTTGACTATTTCCTTTGCTGCTTCAGGTCCGAGCATCTCCTCTACAATAGCTTTGCAGGCAGGAAGTATTAATGTCTCTGCCACAGTGTGCGACTTTTTTGTCTTGGCTATAAGTTCAGCAACTTGATAGCTAGCTTTAAGAGCTCTTTCATTTACCTTTGTTGTTTTTCTCATAAAAGTTGCCTGTTTCTCCATGTTGTCACGCAGGCGAACAAAATAGTCCACATTCTTGTTTTGAAGTAAAGGGTGTTTCGTTTGGAGATGGCGTTTAAGTTTGCTTGGGACCATAGCACTGTTAGCTAGCTTTTCACCACACACCACGCACAGTGGAGTTGGTTTGTGTTCATCTCCAGTGAAAGTAAATCCAACTGAAATATAGCTTTCGCTATATTGCCTTGCGCCAGAGAATTTTACCATCTTTGCTTTCTTTTGACCCCCACTCATACTCGGGCTCTCATCTGGCTCCAGATTTTGTTCAGAGTCCAGTTCTTTCCTTTTCAAAAACTTGTCCATCACTGCAGTATCAGTGTCTCTCTCCTCACAGCAGCCGTTGTCTCTCTGACACTGTGTGAGGCGTCTGCCTGCGTCTCATGGGGAGGGAGGCAGGGGGAGGAGTTATAGCACTGCACAGCGCCGTGACCACCTATGATTCCGACGGGGGGAGTGACGGGAGGAGTTATAGCGCTGCACAGCGCCATGACACCCAGACCCGGCGGCACACCACGGTGCTTCAGACGGCACACTGGTGTGCCGCGGAACAGCGGTTGGGAACCGCTGGTCTAGAGAACAGTTGAGAGAGGAACAGAGAAATGACCCGGAACTAGGGAACATAATGAAGTATTTGGAAAATCCGGACGATAGTTCTGTTAATGACTCGATCTGCAGAAATTGGTCCAATGACTTTAAAATCGTTGACGGTTTGCTATATTATGCAAAATATACAACCACACTAGGTGAATTAAGGGTATTTATACCTAAAACATTACGTAAAGATGTTATGCGAGAATTTCATGACTCGCCGATGGCAGCTCATTTAGGCAAAAAGAAAACCTACTTAAAATTAAAGGACGCGTGTTATTTCCCGTACATGAGGAAATACATTTATAAATATGTAGCAACCTGCGACGAATGCCAAAAAGTTAATTATAAAAACGGATTACCAGCTGGTCAATTAATTCCGATAATAACGAATTTTCCGAATGAAATCGTGTCTTTAGATTTGTTAGGCCCATACCCTGCAACTAGTCCAGAACGCTTTAGATTTATTTTAGTAATTACAGATAATTTTTCTAAATGGGTTGAAATAGTTCCCTTAAGGAAAGCTTCGGCTAAAGCAATCGCCAATGCATTTTTTGAGAATTATATTGCGCGTTATGGAGCTCCTGTAAAGTTAATTACCGACAACGGCCCCCAAATGATATCCGAAGTTTTTGAGCAAGTATGTCGCAGATTGCACATAAAACACGTTAAAACTGTGGTATATCGTCCACAAGCTAATCAAACAGAAAGAGTTAACCGTACTCTTTTAAAAATGATTTCGAGTTTTGTCGCGGATAATCACACTAACTGGGATCAATTTCTGCAAGAGTTCGGATATGCTATTAGGACAGCACTACATGAGACAACGGGTAAAACACCGGCGGAATTATTTTTAGGTCGAAACTTAATCACCCCTTTTCAAAATTTAGTTATGGTAACTGATGGATCAGATTTAGTTTGTGGGAACATAGAAAGGTTGTTTGAGGAGGCTAGAATTCATACAAAGCGCCAGCACGAGAAGTGGGCGAAATATTATAATAAAAAGAGGCGTGAAAGTAATGTGAAAGTTGATGATCTAGTATTAGTTCAAACTCACCCGTTAAGTTCGACAAGTAAGAAATAGTGGGTAAATTTATGCCAAAGTTTGAGGGCCCATATAAAGTTCTGAGTGTAAAAAATAATAATAATTTAGTAATATTAAAATTTGGTAAAAGAATAACGGTTAATGTGGACCAGGTGAGAATTTACCATCAAAGAGAAGACAGTGTTGCCGAGTCGGAAAGTGACACTAGTAGTGATCATGGTGCAGTGATATCAGTCAGGTCGGATGATGCGCAGTCGACATTGGTGCAATCGGAGAGTGATGGGGATTGTCGTAAAGGATCGAAATCAGGAAATGTAATTGGTAGTAGAGATATAGTTGCGAATAGGCGCGATGGAGTGGAGGTGAGAAAAAAACGTGGACGGACGGAATCTGCTGTTTCTTCGGGGGGTGGTGTATGCAATTTCAGGAAAAGGAGACCTTTATACACTGAGACAGAGAAAAGAGGAAGGCCAGACTCTTGGAGAGAAAACGTGCAAAAGAAGAAGAGACCAGAGTCCCAGGTAGATCGCGAAAAAAGAAAGATTTCCTCGTCAATGCCGTCTCGTCCCTCCAGAAAGCGGTATAGAAAGGTAAAAGAAAATAGTTCTGAAAGAGCAGTTCCAGGACCATCCCACAGATTCAAGTACAACAGACCTCATCAGGTAAGGAGCTGTCCATACAATCTTCGGAGCAGACGTCGAGTGGACAACAGCCAAGTTCCAGTTCTCACAAAGGAAAACAACGCCTCAGCAGGAGCATATCAACTTCAACGGACCCAATGGAAGAGGAGACCCAGAAGGTGGGAGCGCAGAGAGGACAAGGTCATCCAGCACAGAGGCTATGGTTGGAGACAAAGCCTATGCAGATTGGATCTAAAGACTAGCCAGGTTGTATAATTCTAATTTGTTTATTTTTCCTCTGACAGACAGTTTGGAGTATTTTCCATGTGGGCTAGTCTATTTTTTTTTTTTTTTTTTTTTTTTTTTGTAAAATTAACCTACAAAAGTTACTGCGTTTTGTGTATTTTCATATCGGTTGAATAAGCTTTTGTATTTAATTTTTTTCCAAATTGTGGAAAAACATTTGTTGAATTGCAATTGTTTTGCTACACATTAAAGACGAGACTTTATATGTGAGATTACTTGTATTTTTTGTTGTAATATATTCTATGTAAAAAATGTATATATTTTTGTGTGTAATTATTAAGATGTATAAGTAGTGTCTGGTATCTGGGGGCGGCGTAATTAGGAATACTAACAAAAAAACATTAACAGCGCAGCGCGATTGATTGGGAATTTTTGAAAATGAAACCAGATAAAGGTTAAATTGTTATGAAACTATATATATATATATATAATATAATGTATGCCATATTTTATGTCAATAAGGAAGTTGTATAAAAGTTCTGTGCATTTAATGTCATGTTTTAGAAAAATTGACAAGGTTTCCTTTCAGGGCAGCAGTCCCTGAACATAGTGATGCGATGAAAACTTTGATGTCGTGAGAAGATATTAATGTAAAATTTTATTTATATTAGCACTTAAGTAAAGTGCATGATCAGGGTTTTTTCCTTGAAAGGTTTTCCCCTGATCTTCGCCCGAATGGGATGCACTGTAGGGATTATAAATGTGTACAAGAGCAATAAATTGGAGTGGAATACCCCTTTTGAGTAGTCATTTCTGTGTGTTAGTTTAATTAAAGTTTCTAACTTAGAGAGTTAAAACTTTCTACAAGTTCAGTATTTTCAGGCATTATGAAGTTCGTGAGTTAACTTTCTACAAGTTCAGAATTTTCAGGCATTATAAAGTTCGTGAGTTAACTTTTTACAAGTTCAGTATTTTTAGGCATTCTAGAGTAGTTAAAATTTTGTGCAGGTTCAGTGTTTTTCAGATGTTAGGTAAATTAAGCGAGTTCTTGCAGGTCGTTTAGACCTTCAATAAGTCACGCTTTTTTTCTCGGAGGGGGGTTGTGACGGGTGCTTACGCGTTTCACTAACCTTCTCTCAAAATCTTTTAAATTGTATTTATTTTAACCAATCCCCGCTGAGAGCTAAAAGTGTGACTTATGCAAATAAGATAGTTTCGGGTTTAGCGAGTTCGAAAGAGATATAAAAGGGAGAAATGAAATGAAGAGATGAGGATGACTACGTGTTTTGATAGAGGAGTTAACTACGTGATTAACTAAGTGAAGTTTGTTAGCTGAAGGGAGATTATTGAAAAAGATTCATTAATTCAGTTCGGACGTAACTGAAGATATCCAGGATTGAAACCACTCTATAGATTCTACAAGTATTCAAGATTCCTGTCTTAAAGAGATATCAGGTCTGTGATTTTTATAGATTAGATTTAAATGCGTAGTTTGATTGTATGCGTTATTCCCCGTGGTATCAGTTAGTGTTCCGTCGTTCATAATTGAATTCTGATCTCACTCCACTATAATTTGTTGTTCTTAAAGTTTGATTAATATTTGTGTATTTCTATTATAATGAATAATATATAAATAATAGTTATTTATTATTTATGTAGTTATTAATTATGAATCCAACATACCCAAATTTAGATAATGTGCAAAGGGAAGTTAATAACCATAGGGGTAGTGAGAGACTACGACACATTGTTACGTCCATTTCAACGGAAGTGCAGAGGAAAGAAACCCTCAATGATCCTTTAAGCAACTGTATAATTACTAATCCTATTTTTTCTATTTCTATTGATATACTTTCAGATCCTAACGACTCCTTTAGCGTCTTTCCTAGAGTATCTAGGTATGGACGGGTGATCAAGGTACCAAAGAAACTAGACCTCTTCAACAAAGCATTATATGTTTTTGAGTCTACGTGATGTGAATTCAAAAAAGGGGGAGGATGTTGAAGGCCACCCCAGCGATCTAACTCGATGACGCAATGCGGGGTTGGAGTCTACAAAGAAGAGCTTTTCACGATTAGACTATCTTAATTTTTCGAACTTTTGCATTCTGTTAACTGCAAAATTAACGAAGAAATCTTTTGTGTGTTTTAAATCAGTATTGCAAGGTATTTGTTTTGTATTTGTAGATGCTATTCTCGTGAAGTAATGTCCATATTAAAATTTCTGTAGAATAATCCTTGTATGATTGTTATTTTAACCTGCACTGCTATAATCCAGTGAGTTCAGCACCCCTATTATCAGGATGATAAAAAAATAGGACTCGTCAGAAAAGGAATATTTTTTTTGCGCCTTTCCTTTCTCCTCCAGTTCACATGCACTTTATCCCACTCCCTGTGGCATCGACGGTACTCTGCTGTTGATATAACACATAACATTAGTCGGCGAGCATAGAGACCTACTGCGTGGAGACGGATTTGGACAGTTTGTGTCGAAACTGTTGTTCCAGTAACCAAAGGAATGTGATGTTGAAGAAGAGTGGCATTCATATTTCAGTGTCCCCAGGACTTAAGCGTTGAATATTGATCTTCATTGAAAGTAATAGCACGTCTGCGACCATGCCCTGGTCTTTGACCTGCATTTCCAGTCTCCAAAAAACGTTTCCAGATCCTGAAAATCACACTTTGTAAATCTCCAGTGACTTCTACTTCTTCGGATTGTATTTAACCCCCTCTAACCAATAAGAACTCTCCAAGTTTCTGATTCGGTTAAATGACTTCGTTGAGACGTAGCACTCATCGAAACAACGCACATACTGAATGTCGATCATTCTCTTCAGCTTTGTCTTTCATTACGTTGAAAGGTAAAATTTCATTCGTTGCCGCTAAAGCGTAACTTTGGATTTCAATTTCAAAATTTGCACACTCCGAAGTTTAAAAAAAAATAACATTTGTAATATGTTCCATTTTCTGCAAAAAAAAAAAAAAAAAAAAAAAAAAAAAAAAAAAAAAAAAAATTTAAAACCTCTTTTTTTGTAAGTTTTGCAATATCCTTTCATTCTTTTGAGCAGTGTACACAAACTGATGCATTTCTTTTCCAAAAAATATATTACTTTTGTACGGACTTAATACTGTATCAGGACAAAAATAACAACAAGTCTTTCGCAGTTCCTATTTTTATGTTCCACAATTCATTCACCACAAACTATGGTGCCAGATGCACCAGTATAAATAGTGGGAGCAATCTGGTTTTACCGTTGCCATACAAATTAGACATTCAAAGATTACAAAATAAATAACAATATGCAAATTCCAACAACTTTCCTCAATACAAAACTCTTAATTCTCTTTACAGTAGAATCTATATGTTAAACCTCAGGCAAGTAATTTTATCTGTATAAAGTATTTTGAAAGATTAAAGATAATCGTTAAAAATTATTTCATCTTACAATCTGAAAAATAAATTGGAGTAAAGCCAATTGAATTCAGAATAATTTTTCTCAAAAGAACTTAATTTAAAGCGATTGTGAGCTAATTGAAGAAAAAGTACGTAAATGCAACACTCTCGGAATTTCTAAAAAAATCAAGTGCACTAAAAGGATTTATGAAGTGTTCTTATTTTTGATGAATTTACACAAATAATTCATGAAAAATAAGAATATTTTTGAGCAAATCTGATTACAAGTTGTGGTGACCTGTAGCCACCCCTTACATTCGAACCTTCCTGCCTATCTGAAAACCCGGCTAGAAGTGTAGGAGGAACTAAATGATCCATAGATAATATTCCAATCTAAACTGATTTATTAATTCTTATCACTTATTAAGAAACAGACAAAACACAATTCTAATTAAGGTATATAAACAATGGTAGAGTGCAGAGGTGAGATATACACATGCGGAGATAATGTTACAGAACTTCAACTGAATATAAGATAGCTTAAACGCGCACATTTACAACTACGCCGTACACTAATAATCAGCTTT
This sequence comes from Trichonephila clavata, assembly GCA_019973975.1. Lineage (NCBI taxonomy): Eukaryota > Metazoa > Arthropoda > Arachnida > Araneae > Nephilidae > Trichonephila > Trichonephila clavata. The sequence goes on from BMAO01009362.1 coordinate 110,217, forward strand.
TATTGAATCAAATTTACAGTACTTTATTTCTTAATGCTTCGGTTTCTCCATGAAGAACTTCAGGCACTATCGTTAGCTGGATAAAATGCCGATGGCTCCACGCTCCGTAATATTTAATTACTCTGTTTTTCAATCTTCAATAACCACTTCTCTTTGAAGACATCAAACGCATCAACCTCGCTTAACTTGTCAACAACTACGTGTCGACAGCTCACTCTCTTCACTTTACTTAACTTAACTTAACTTAACTTAACTTGACCTCTTACTTCGCTCTCATTCAACTCGCGAAAACCGAATTTATATAATATTCCTCATTTACATAAATCACGTTTGGTTTCTCGATGAAGGTTGGTTGAAATAAATATTTTGATTTAAAGGGAAAAGAAGGTATTAGTAGAATACCGTATAGATCCGTCACAAAGTTAACTTAATTAAATCATTTGTTTCATAATTATGATTTTTCTCTCAAAATTTTATATATAACTATACGTTTTTTTTGCCTTGACGGTCGAAAAGTAAGCTGTTACTTAAAACATTCATATTAGGATACTTGATTCTAATCGTTCCATTTAGTCTTGGAGTAGTGTGGAAGTTTTGAGAGTATTGTACCACACACAGCTCCGAGATTAAAAATTATGCGATCTATCCCCAATAGTCCTCGTATCACTTCAAAGTTAATCTGTCAATCCATTTAGCTCATGAATTAACTATTATTCAGGAATCTAATATTTTTAAAAACAATTCCTACACTACTTGATAATTTCTGAGGAACAAGTGATTTATGCAAAGTTGCATCTCAGAAAGCTGACCAATCAAAGTAAATTTTTGTTCAAAGGGCGTGGTAGACCAGGACTCATTATTTGTATAAAAGACAGTGCATTCAAGCTCATGGTTCATACGAAAATTCATGCTGAATTAGTGAGTGAATATTAACGTCGCACTGATTAGCAACACGAGGGCTTTTGGCGACGGTCCGCGTCATTTTGAACCATGGTCAAGTGACGAAAATTCATGCTGTTTGACAAAAATAGTGCTAAAAGTTGTTCTCTGAGATTTTGTTTAGTTCTTGCAATAATTACGAGCCAAATGTGAGCAAGACATCATTTGAGTGATTACGATCGTGGACGTGCAGTTGGAAGCAGGTCAAAGTGTCACGATTGTAGCTGCTGCAATGGGTGGATTAAAGAGTGTCATCACGCCATTAAAAACTGTCGCTGAAGGTAGAAATGCTTTACGAAATCATGGCGAGGGTCAAGGTAGGAGCACAACATCCTTAGAGGATCACTGTGTTACTCTCTTGGCAGAATGGAACATAAATTTCTCTCCTAGCCGGATAGCTGCAAACCTTGAAAGTGCTACCGGGTCGTATGTTTCAGCCAGAACCATTTCACAGCGATTAAATCAAGTTGGTTTGTATGCACGAAGCCTGTTCGTTGCATCTCACTTCAACCATGTCATCGTCGAGAGAGATTACGCTGGTGTAAGGAATATGTTAATTGGGATCACTGAAATTGATCTAGAGTCATGTTCTCCGACGAATATCGTTTCAGTGTGACAAATGATTCTGGCCACCAGTTACTGTGTCCAGAGCGTGTAACACATTATGCTTGAAAGTTTGTGAACGTGATCAGTATGGCCCAATGCGTGATGATGTGGGCAAGTTTCATGCACAATGGTGGAACGCCACTTCACATCTTTGAGCGAGAAAAGCGTTACAGCGCAACGATGTTGTAGATAGATTATATTGGATAATGTTAGTATTTTTAACTTAGCTGTGTGTAGGTTCAGACTTTCTGTTTATGGACGATAATGCGCGGCCACCCAGAAGCGTTGAGGTATTGGATACATTGCAAAGTGGAAATATTCTTCATATGCAATAGCCTGATTATTCTTCTGATCTAAATCCTATTGAATATGTTTGGGATGCTCTTGGCATACGTGTTGCACAAACAATGTAAGAAACCCCTCTTTCAAAACCGATTTGAAAGAGGTGTGAGACAATATCCCCCAAGGACTCTTCAATAGTTTTATGAAGAGCATGTAGAACAGATTCAAAGGTGCATTAGTGTCCGTGGTCAACACACATCTTACTAAGGTACTCATGTCTGCATCATTTTGACCTGAAAATCAATTTTTTATGGCTGTTTGGAAATCATCCAAGGGGTATTGTTTTTTATTTTTAAATTTTTTACTCTCCGCTGTGGCGATATCTACCATTTTATACTACAACAAATGCATATCATCCCTACTAAATATGTATTTAGTTTCACTTCTTCAATCATTGTCTATTTTTAATTATTCCAAAAAACGTAACTGTTCCTTAGCAATTGTCAAGCAGTGTACAGTCGACACGTTTGAAAATTTCTTTCACTCTATTTAAATAAATGAAATACGGATCTTAAGAAAGTTATTTTAAAGCAAAACAGTTTTTCATTCAATATTTTTGATACTCTATTGCATCATTTGATAAATATTGTTTCTCTGTAAAAAGTTTTATTCGTATATGTTTATATATAGTTAGATGTCTTTATCGACGCAGTTTTTGTTTCAAATTTGAATTAATGTAACGATAAAATTTAAAGAACTTGTAGGAATTTGAAACATTTATCTTTAACATGAAGTCAATTGGGAAATAGAAGTGTAGACTATGAAAATAAAAGCTGTTTAACATCTTATTAACCTTCTCCGTAGGACTTTCTGAAACCTACTAAGAATCTTTTTAACGATAGTAAAATAAATTGTTTGAGATATATATATATATATATATATATAATCAAAATTTCTCTACAAGAGAGAGATGAATTAACATGATAAATACTTAAATGAATTGCAATTGCAAGATAACCAGACAACAGAATTTAAAAGGAGATATGAAAAATTGAAATAACAGAGCAAAATATAAAAATATAAAAGAATGGATGCTACAGTATTATCAACATTGCTGACTTAGGACAGCTTGTACACAAAAAAATTCCTCTCAAAAAATTTATCTGTATAAAAGTGGGGTTGAACATGTTTTTTGGCCAGCCAACCTTCCCCCTTTCTGTCAATAATACCGAGCAAAAACCAATTGGAAATATTGGATAGGAAATCTAAATCCATTATGAGAAAAAGGTAACTTACCTAAAAATTGCATACAGAAATGCAGAGCCTGCGCTAAATCTGAGTACAATAAACAAGTTATTGCCAGATACTGGTCCCAAACACAATTTCAAAACAAAGCAATGACTGAAAAATAGCACTTAGCAAAAGTATGAAAAGAATAGAAATAATTAAATAAGAATTGTAAACATACTACCATTATCTTAGAGACTTTAAGATAATATGATTAAAAAGTTATAATAAATTTTAAAAAAGTAATTTTATCCAAAACTAGAAATTGGGGGTATTTAAAACTATCTAGGAAGAATAATATATCTATAATGTTAACCTGTTAAAACTATGGAAATTTAATCCTTACTATTTAGAATTTATTTATTCAAATATCTATTAATAAAATTAATTGGGTAGTTTTGAATTAAGCAGTATTTAGTAAAATGTTTATAGTTTTTTTATTTTTTCTGATTTATTTGAAACTAGAAATTTATTGCGTAGTGTGTAATTAATAACAATATTTCTGAATATAGATACATGGACATTATATATATATATATATATATATATAACGATGAGGACGGATTTAGTAAAGGAGGCCGACTTTTGGCGAAGATCTTGATAGCGTGGCCGGTGTTGCTATTTACGATGGTTGATGTTGGATTTTAATTGTTATGGAGGGCAGTCTTGATATTAGTTATTCTTGTTTATTGTACACTGAACATGAAGACACCATTGGACATAATCACGAACAAACATACACACACAACACAAAGCATACTGCAACAGGCTACATGTTGAAACAAGAGACAAGAGAGAAGAGTTACTGCAATATATTTACAGTAGGAAAATTTTCATATTTATTAGTAGTGATGAAATGGTCGTGGCCGAAAAATTAAAGAGAGGCTTGTTCATGATCACATTGTTTATTTGAGTATGCTTCTCACACTCAGCCAGAAATACAAGAGAGGGATTATTCAATTAGCAAGTATTTATATATAGGGAAGAACCGGGAAAAATACATTGTAAAAAATACAGTCACGTGTCTAGGTGAAGGGAATAACTAGTTATTTATAGAAATGACATCATTGTTTAGGGAATATTAATATATCACTAAAAGTGCATGTGAAAACCATTAAGGATCCTATATTTCTTGGAATCACTAATAAATCTATCAAATTTTAAGGCCTAAAGAATCAGTAATAAACTAACATGTTTTTAATGTTTGAGAAAGAGACGCATTTCGCAAAAGGGTATTAGGATTTATGAAATAAAGGAGATTCGAATTACGAGTTGATATCAATTTAAGTTATTACACACACACACACACCACACACACACACACACACACACACACACACATATATATATATATATATATATATATATATTTAAAAATAGGGCAGTCTTTCCTGCCAATAATTACAAATTTATACACATTTTTTCAGAAATGGGATTTTAGTATGTGAATACCATTTCTCTTTACTTTTGTCATATAAATTCTTTAATTCTAGTTGTTACTGAAGTCTTACCTTCATGGTCGATTAAAAGCATACGTTCTTTCATTAAGATTCTGTTGTGTTTAAATCTTCATTAACGTGTCACTTTACACATGAAAAGATGTCATCTCATGTTTTGGAAAGAGACTTTCCCCGCCCATCCAATTAGTAAAGGTGTATTTGTTCTTATCTTTCCATGCATGAAATGAGGCTCAGCCCTGTGAAGACTGTGGCTGTTCACCAATATTATAACATCTACATTAATTAGGAACTTTCAAGATTATCTGATATTTCGCCAACACTTGGCATACATGTTAGTTATATTACGCATAGAAACAACTTAGAAAAACATCTTTTTAATTATAGCCAGTTCAAAAAGAAGCAAAGTGGTTTTCATGTTTGTATAAAAGACGACAAAGTAAGTTTGATGACACTTTTAGCGATAGTGAGTTTATAAAGAATTTTAGTAATTAGTTATAACAAGTTTTTCAAAGAACTTGCATATATATATATATATATATATATATATACAGGGTGTTTCATAAATGATGGGAGTAACTTTAAGAGGTGATAGTACACATCAAGACGAGTAATAGTAAATAGGAAACCAAGTGTCCCAAACGTCTTCCGAAGGAGAAAGGAGCCATCAAAGTTTAGGGTCCTAAATTTCAAATGATGATAAAAAACGGGAAAATGGATCGATTCATTTGCGGTTTTCACTAAAATCATTCTTTAAATTAGTATTTTCATTAAAAAAAGTTTTAAAGACAAAATTAAAAAAATGCCGTTAGAGGGCGCTCTAGACTTTGGAGTACCGAACAACTACCTTTTACCAGTATTTTTTTTATTTTGTTAAATGTTTACAAAAGCTTAGATTTTAACTTGAATTTTGAGCGCAAAATTGAAACCATCGGGAGCGGTTAAGTGGCGCAAATGTAACCGCGTTTAGGGAGGAAAAATTGAAATGCTCGTATGTAATGATCAAAATAAAAAACGATAAAGCAAACTTTAAGAGGCGATAGTACAACATAAAAACAATCAACTTCGATTAGAAAATGCATGATTTGAATTCAAACGCAAACGTGCTAGAGCATCTTCAAATTTTATCCATGCAAGCGTTTTAGCTGCAAGATTCTGGAAGAAGAACATGAAATTGTGATATGGGGAAGAAGAAGAACGCATATGCAAATTGTTATTAAGATAAAAGCCATTGACCCGAGTGTGCAAGTGTAAATCACGGAACAAACGTAACGAAAGATGTTGCCCTTCACTAATCAAGAAAAGGCTGATATGCACTTCATCTACGGAACTGCAAATGGGAATAGTGCAGAGGCGCGACGATTATACGGAAAAAAGTTTCCCAACAGGCGGTTGCCCAATGATAAAACATTTGTGCGCTTGCACAGACAGTTGTGTGAGACAGGATCCTTTTTTGGTGCACGTTCAAATGCAGGCTGTGCGAAGTCTAACAGAACGGTAGCCGTGGAAGAAAAAATTCTGGATATGGTGACTGATCATCCAAATACAAGCACGCGAGCAGTGGCTAGTCAAATTGAAGTATCACCCTCCACGACATGGCGAGTACTAAAGGATGAAAGTATGCATCCTTTTCATGTCCAACGAGTCCAGGAACTGACTGAAAGGGATTTTCCTCGTCGAATGGATTTTGCTCGCTGGTATCTGCAGAAGCACACCCTAAATCCCGATTTTGGTGCAACTGTGCTTTTTACAGATGAATGTACATTTACACGTGACGGTACATTTAACACCCACAATTCCCACCAATGGGCAGATGTAAATCCACATGCGTCTTCTACACATGCATATCAGCGACGATTTTCCATAAATGTTTGGGCAGGAATAATTGGTGACCATCTACTTGGACCTTATCTTCTGCCAGAACGCCTGGATGGAAAAAAATATCTTACCTTTCTGCAACAGGTGCTGCCGGAAATGATAACAGATGTTCCCCCTCGTATCCGGCGAGTAATGTGGTTCCAGCAGGATGGAGCACCAGCTCATTTTGCGCCAGAGGTGCGAAATTATCTAAACGCAACCTTTCCAAATCAATGGATTGGGCGAAGTGGTCCTGTCCCTTGGCCAGGGCGATCGCCCGATCTTTCATGCCTGGATTTCTTTTTGTGGGGACACTTGAAGAGTCTTATGTATGAGACTCCTATCGAAACTGCAGAAGAACTCGTCGCCAGACTTTCGGCAGCTGCAGGAGAGGTGCGCGATACTCCTGGCGTGTTTCAGAGGGTTCGTGAATCCCTTCTTCGCCGTTGTACCGCATGCATCGCCTCTAATGGTCAGTGTTTCGAACAGATATTGTAATCATTTCTAATTAAACTTTTTTTTATAACGTAAATGTTCTTTGTTTCCTTTTTGTCTCTTAAAACGAAATCTGTTTCAGCGCCCTCTGTCACCTTCGGGTTAAAATTACGAGTATGATTTCTTTGATGAATGTTACTTGTTTTGGTGTTGTACTATCGCCTCTTAAAGTTTGCTTTATCGTTTTTTATTTTGATCATTACATACGAGCATTTCAATTTTTCCTCCCTAAACGCGGTTACATTTGCGCCACTTAACCGCTCCCGATGGTTTCAATTTTGCGCTCAAAATTCAAGTTAAAATCTAAGCTTTTGTAAACATTTAACAAAATAAAAAAAATACTGGTAAAAGGTAGTTGTTCGGTACTCCAAAGTCTAGAGCGCCCTCTAACGGCATTTTTTTAACTTTGTCTTTAAAACTTTTTTTAATGAAAATACTAATTTAAAGAATGATTTTAGTGAAAACCGCAAATGAATCGATCCATTTTCCCGTTTTTTATCATCATTTGAAATTTAGGACCCTAAACTTTGATGGCACCTTTCTCCTTCGGAAGACGTTTGGGACACTTGGTTTCCTATTTACTATTACTCGTCTTGATGTGTACTATCACCCCTTAAAGTTACTCCCATCATTTATGAAACACCCTGTATATATATATAATTCAAAAATATACACAAAATAGTTATAAACCTAAGATAACTATAGTCATGATAGTATGAAGTTTTAGCCACAGTAGTACTATAGCAAACTCCTGGCCTATAATCAAACAATAACAATATAACATATAACATTTATATAACAATATATAATATAATAACATTTATATAACAATATAACATATATTAACTGGCCTATAATCAAAATTGCTCTACAATAGGGGAATGATTAAACATGATCAAACTGAAAAGAATTGAAATTGTAAGATAACCAGACAATAGATTTTAAATGGAAATAAAAAAATTTAAAATGATAGAGATAAATATATAAAAAATATAAAAGCATGGATGCTACAGTATTATCAACATTGCTCACTTAAGACAGCTTAAATATAAAATAATTTATATAAAAGTGGAGTTGAACATGTTTTGCTGCCAGCCAACCTCCCCCCCCCCCTTCTGTTAATAATACTGAGCAAAAACCTATTGAAAATAATGGATAGGAAATCTAAATCCATTATGAGAAAAGGTAACTTACCTAAAATTGCATTCAAAAATGCAGAGCCAGCGCTAAATCTGAGTACAATAAACAAGTTATTGCCAGATTCTGGACCCAAATACAAATTCAAAGCATAGAAATGGCTGAAAAGTAGCACTTAGCAAAAGTATGAAAATATTAGAAATAATAAATTAAGAATCGTAAGCATACTACCATTATCTAAGGGACACTAAGATTATATGAATTTTAAAAAATAAATTAAAATAAATTTTAAATTTTTATATATATATATATATATACATATATTAACAATTATATCTTCAAAATACGAAGGATTTTAGTTGGAAAATTGATTATTATAATTTTATCAGTTTAATATTAAGTAAATAACAACAACTTTGTTACCAATAGTTATTTTTTATTCAGCTTATATAAAAAAAGTATTATATGTTTTGGGAATGCATATGCTTCATCTTATCAAACACAAATATTCTGTACACCCAATTTTTTAAAGTATGATTATATATATATGTCAATTTATGTCAGTGGGATTTGCATACATTGGTTCGAAGTTTTCTACAAATGTATTTTTCCCAGATGAGGCTGATTTTAAGTGTTTAATTTGCACAAATTCCATGAGTGGGTCACCTCTAACTCGCACATAGTACATCCATAGGCTTTCCACGAGCTCTATTAATATGTGGGCAAATACTAAGAATTAATCCATTATTGACCCCTAACTGCTACCAAATTGAGTCAATGACATAATTTTTCACATCTTTCTGGAAGAGATGTTACCAGAATTAATTGACAACAATACGTGCAACGCGCACACGCGGACCTTATACAACCCGCACAGCACCGAATCGTGGGTGACAGTTTACTCGGCCCATCGATTTTACTGCCTCGACTGGACTCTCACAAGTATCTCGTCTTTCTACAAGAGGTACTTCCAGAACTGTTTACCTACGTCCCCGCATCTGTTCGGTGCCGCATGTGGCTTCAATGAGTGCATCCGCATGTGGTCACCATCTCATTATGGAAGGTGTGTACTTGACCATTTGAACTGGACATTTCAAAACAGGTGGACTGTGTACAGTGGTCCCGTCTCTTGGCCTCCCAGATCCCCTGATTTATCTCCTCTGATTTTTTTCTTTGAGGTGCCATGATGAGCCTTGTGTACGACACTCCCGTCAATTCTGAAATGAATCTGGTGGCCCGAATATCCCTGGCTGTTGCTACGATCCGTGAAAGCCCGGTATTTTCGAGCATGTCTATCAATCTTTGTCTCGTGGGTGTCGTGAGTGCATACATGCTAATGGCCGTAATTTCGAACATCTTCCGTGATGCTTTTATGTCATACATTTTATTTATTATTGTTTTTTGTGTGCAATAAATCGTTTTGCTCTACATTCTGTGTTGTGGTCTTACTGTCTTTGTGTCTATGTATCTCGTTTGAGTTACGTTTTCACCCATGCTTTCCTATGCAATTATGGCTCCTCAGGATGTTCTTTATCTCTCATCCAAGTCTGTAAACGGCATTCAGGGACACCCTGTATATCGATGTTGGTGGTGCACATTTGAGCGCTTGCTGTAAACATAAATTTAAAAAAAAAATACTTTTATATTTTTCCGTTTCCTGTAACCACTAAAACTTTTCATTCCTAACCCCCCTCCCCAACATTGCTATCCAAAAGGTTATCTTTATCTTTATTTTACCCGTACTTATAAGATTTGGCTTATGAATTCATTGACATCCTGAATGTATAGTACCTACCAAGTAATTACAATCAAAGAAAGTGACGCTTACTCACACACTATCAAAAGTTGGTTGAACTTCCTCAAGGAGTTATTACTGTATCACTCCGGAGATAAAACAGAATAATCAGATATAAATCAGATAAATCAGAGATAAAACATTTAAATCGTTAAAAGTCTGTCTAATTTGAAGTGACGATTTTTTTATGATTTTATTTAATAGAACAAGTTACCAAGTTGATTATTTTCCGTTCATAATAACAAAAACTACAAGTGTTTTAGTAAAAGCGGATGCCATTACTTTAAGCCAGGTGTCATACTTTAAAACGCGTTATACTCGACATGTTTTTTGTTGTTGTTTTTTTGTTTTGAAAATGCTCAAACGAGGACAGCGGTTGCTCAAAAAATTTTGAAAATAATTTGTGTATGTTCCATATAATAGTAGATGTGTTTTAACCTTCAGATTTATCAATCACTGTTTTATTACAAAATTTACAGTCCCTTATGTTAATACAATCTCGGCTTTTAAAGCAATTTCATATAATAACTAAGATAAAATGCTCTAGTTTTTGTAAAAATTAAAATATCTCTTATTCTGAAGGTCATTTTAAAAATGAATAACATAGCAAGACATCATAATTGAAAATTTGTTTATAAACTTTTGATACAGAATGGGCCACGTTTATGTTATTTTTTGTAAATTTTTCCCAGTTTTTTTTTCCATTTTTTAGTAATAATAATTTCTTTTCCTCTTCTTAATTTTAGCATTTTTATAAGCAAATCTAAAAACAACAAAAAAAAAAAAAAAAAAAAAAAAACCATTTATCTTCATTTTTTCTAAAATAAAGTTGTCACAAGTAGATCCACTACAGATCAAGGGAAGCTATTTTAAATAATTACAAGAAAAGTGTTTGGAATTTTAATTTTGGACACCAATACATGAAAATACATCGCTTAGTACTATTAATTAGACACTCGAAAGTAACGCATTAAATTACTTCATTTTTTCATTAAAGCACCTTGCAAGCTGCACTAGGGTCTCGCAATTTTGAACATCTGACAAATTGCCAGGATGACACCTACCTCGTTAAATGAGTTCGCAATGAGTGAAAAATGAGTACTAGATGTAAATAAGCAATTCGACCCGCTATCAAATTTTGTTGAACATAAAATATTTATATATTTTCTTAAATTAATAAAAAATAATAATACGATTTAAATTAAATGCAATGTTACTTAATGATTACAAAAAGGAAGAGTCTCAATTTTTTACATCAATATTTTTCTCTCCCCCCCCTTCGTACATCCATGTGATAACACGGAATATCATTCTTTTAGATTTTCGCCTGTGTCTATTTCTCTCATTTGGTTCATTTTCTTCAATCTATTCACATGCTCTCTCGCAATGGTACTAAATAACTTTTTAAGATTATTCCACGAGGATTTTTTTTCTGTTTGCCCATCTTTTAAATTTTACCTCCTTCAAAAATATATTCATCTCTGCTGAAGAGATATTATCTGCCACACGAGGCACCTCTTTCGACAATCGAGTTTGACATATGTTTGCTATAATCGTCGCACTTGATCTTGACCATTCAGCATGTTTCGCATTTTGCATTACTATGCGTGGTTCAGTGGTTATAACTATAACTAATTATAATTATGAATGAATAAGTCCTACTAAAATAATTTCACCAGCCATTATTGCCCTTTTATGCATGTTCTATATATATATTTACATTCTCAGTCCTGCCTATTAATTCTAAATTTCTGATATAAGCTCCTAACAAGCGAAAAATCATAATCTATATTATGCTGTTACAGCAGAGCTGAAATTAGAAATTAATTAATTAATTACACACACACACACTTCTTTTTATAAACAATTTCTTTTTACCAAAAGTGGAGGAGCGCCATCTAGTGCGCTTTGCGCCACACAGCACTATTCATTTGACTAGTATAATTTTAGAGAATATTTTGGTGAGAAATCATTCAAAACGGCATAATAGTGAGTCCAAAAAACTAGTACTAGTTGAAATTTATTACTCCATTTAAATACTAACCGTCTGTAGCAAATACAGGACTGAGTGAGATATTCGTATTCTGTATTCATAAAGATTTACGGTCAATATTGAAGCACACACACATTTCTCCTCCGAAGTTAGTTAACAGTATTCAAGTAATTTATAATATTTGAATTTTTATTCAAGTAATTAATTTTGAATTTTTTCTGATTGTAGAATCCTATATTTTATTAATTATTTGTACTTTTCAGTAGAGTTGAGGGTTAAATTTGCCTTTTTCTGGTGAAGGGCCCTGGAAAGGTGATTATATATAATAAAAAGGTCTGAATGGTCACTAAATATTGGGTAAATAAATATTAAAATAATCCATAGTTTGTTTAATTAATACAAAACAAAATTAAATTATTGTGGAAAGATTTTAAAAAATACACCAAGAAACTAGTAGGGAAAGAACTTTTAGGGAAAGAAAAAGGAAGTTATTTTTTTAGAATATTTTCTACAGATACTTATATTCTCTTTTGAGCTGAGCAAAGAAAAACAGAAAATCATAAAGAATATGATATAGCTCAAAGTTAAAATGAGATAATATTTGACTGCATCGAAAACTTTGGATCGAATTGACTTTGATTCAAAAATCATTCCGGCGAAAAAATCCACAATTTATGTTTCTTTCTGATCGTTTAGTGGGGGTAGGTTGAGAAGCAATGCTCTGTACACTTTGGAAGTTTTTCACTCAGCCAGTTTTCTAATGAATAATTCAAGCAATCCATCACAAACCTATTTTACCTTATTCCAGTGGAAAAAAAGGACCTCCTGTGCAAAGATTTCGATGGTATTTCTTACTGCCATTTTAGGATGAAATGGGGAAGATTGAAATGAGGTCATCAGATAAATAGACCTCTTATTTTAATTATTTTTCTGTGAACATTCAAATCAGAAGACGTGTTCGGATGATACATTACTTGAGCTATTCATATGATGGCTAGGACTCCCAAAAGATTGATTATATGAAATATACCTTAAGGTATATTTTTATGAGGCAATATTTTGGAACTTTGAAAGAAAAATTCTGAAAATTGAAAATAAAGAGCACAAAAGAAGGACCCAATCCTATTTCTAAGTAAACCTTGATGATTCTAGTTTAAGTTAAGACAGATGTATTTAAGAGACTACTTGGTTGGTTGATTGTCATTAAAATGCAGGAAAGGACCACGCAAATCAACTGGCAAATTATTTCGGAGTAAATCGGAATTTATTCTGGAACTCTTCAACAATTATTGTAAATTTTCTTCAAGCAGGAGACACCCCCACGCGATATACACAGTGCGGGAAATACGTTTTAAGACTCGTCCTAAAGCACAGACTGTAATCGTGTCAAAAGTGCAAATGCACAGGCATCATAATGTCCATGGTCTGCTGACATACTGCCAACAAGTTGTACGCAATTAGTTAGAGGAAGACAAAACTTTACAACAGAAGTGAAATTTTTGAATGTTGATTTTTTAAATGGAACACAAAGAGCTGTAATCAAATTTCCCGCAAAGCTTGATAAAAGTGCTTCGGAAGCATACCAACTCATGAAAAAAGTTTAAGGGGGAGTGTGTTGCTTAAGTATATCAAACTTTTTTGTGCGACACAACTATTTTTTAGATGGCAGAGATACCGTAGACGATGATCAGTGTAGTGGAAGACCAATTTCATCTAGAACAACTGAAATTATACAGAAAGTACGAAATTTCACGGCAAACGATCACTGTGCGTCATTAGGTAGGATGACAGGCTCTTTAAACCTCAGTAAAGAAAAATTAGAACTATCCTGCATGAAGATTTGGGCAAAACACAAGAGTAGGTGCTACATTTGTTCCACATACTTTATCCTCTGAACAAAAAGCAATGAGAAATGCACATTGCAGAGTCATCATTTCAACCACTCAAAGCGATGCAAACCTCTTGAAGTCCATTGTTACAGGTGATGAAACCTGGTGCTTTCATTATGACCCTGAAACAAAGCTACAAAGTGTGGAATGGAAGTCAGAAAATTCACCGCAAGTCAAATAATTAAGGAAAATTTCATCCAAAATCAAAACAATGCTTATTACATACTTCCATGCTAGGGATATTATCCACAAACAATTTTTCTAACTGGACAAACGATTACAGGTCAGTACTACTTAGCTGTTTTAAAGCGTTAGATAGCCAGAATTCGTCCCTTTCGTCCAGAATATCGGACTGAAAGCAGTTGGTGTTTGTTACACGACAATGCACCCGGTCACACCTCCCTTGATGTTCTTCGATTTTTGGCAAAAAATATTGTCTGTGAGTTGAACCATCCTCTGTATTCATCTGAATTAGCCCCCTGTGAATACTCCTTACTTCCAAAATTTAAAATTAAATTAAAAGGGTGTAATTTTGAGGATATTTCGACCTTACAAGAAGCTTCGACGCATGCTTTGCAGGCCATTCAACAAAGTGATGTACAACAGGCGTTCGATTATTTAATAAATCGCTATAACAAGTGAATTGAAGCCGGAAGGTCCTATTTTGAATAAAAAATTAAAACAGGAATTAATTTCTTGTTTCCATTTCTTTTTATGGACACAGTCTTAATACTTATTTGCCACATATACTACACACTATACAATACACACTATACAATAACAGATTCAAAAATCACACATATATAGAACACAGCAATTCAAATCTATTATCACAATTTGAATCGGTAATCAGTCACACAAAATGAAACGTCCAGTCACTGTCAAATGTTTGACTGCAGCGTTGCTTCTCTGTATTGTTCTTTTATAAGCCTAAAAAAACTTTCTAGGAGATTTTAAATTTTCTCGTCAAATGGTCATCCTATAAATTTCTAGAATTTTATGGGGCATCGAGTTTGGTCGCCCCTTTTTGGCAATCAAATTTATCGTCAAGATCAGCCTCAGCATTATTGAAGAATATTCTTCCTTGGCCTACAAGCGATTTTTCCAACCTCAATATCTTTTCGGCAAAGAAGCGAACAAAGTCCTAACTTCTTGTCATAGTGTAGAAGAAATGAGAAATTTATATTATATATATCTTTATATATATATATATATATATATATAAATAAATTATAGTCCCTATTAGGTCCCAAAAAAGAAACATAAAACGCAATGGGTAAGATAAAATCATAAGTTTTTATTCGAAAGGAACTTGGAAATTGTCAAACTGAATTTTCACTTGAATTTGAAAAATTGAGCTATCCTAAAAGAAATTCACAGTGAATTGAATCAAATGTACAAAATCAAATTTGTCAAAAAATTTTGTTGAATTTCAAAAATATCATTCTTTTGAGTTTCAACAGTCTTAGAATAGGTTAGGTTGATATATATCATTTCCGAAATAAAATAAAATAATAATAAAATAACTTGAGTGAAGGGGTGACACACAGCGCGTAAACATACGAAATAAACTAAGTTATTTGATTCGCATGCTATTTCGAATCTGAAGGAGGTTTTAAGTACTTGTCGAATTTTTCTTACCATTTGAATCAAAATGAATGCAAAAAGTATCCTTGTAAATCTACTTGAAATTCTCGAAACGTTGAAACGGGAAAATTGAATACATTTTCAGGAAATGGAAAATTGTACGTTTAAAAATTTCGAAATCTCGGTGTTTGATTTTGGAATTGAATTTCTGTATGTATGTAAGGGACATAGAGTAAGAGGTTTACTTTTTTTTGAAAAAAAAAATATCCAACGCGTTTTAATATTGTCCAAAAGCGGTGATGTTGATTGATATAAATTCGAGGGGAAGTTCATGTTAATTGGTAAAGAATCGAAACCAGGTTTGGAAAAAGGAAAGAAATGATTTTCAAAAACCATCCATATTGGAAAAGGGAGAATTCAATGTTTGTGTGTTTAAAAACAAATAATAATAAAAAAACCTCCAAGTTTTTTAAAAATGTAACGTCTCTCACATTTTCATAAAATATTGTTCCGAGGAGTGATTTTAGGAAATTTGTCTTTTAGAATTATTTAATCAATGAGTCTATAAAGAGGAAATTAAGAAAAGATAACACACACATTTATATTGAATATATATAAGTTGGAAACATTTTTAAGAGGACTCAGTACCCTTTGAAAATTTTTTTTTATTTGTGCATTTAAAAATTATATTTTAGCATTTCATATAATGTTTTTATTCAATAAAACAATATGAGGTGTAATTTTGCACATATTATTCACACAATTTTAAAAATTTAATTTTTTAAAAAAAAATTTGAAAGACTTTAAAATTTTACTCCTTTTGTATTTATTAATATTTTGACATGAAATTTTTATAACATTCTTCAGGATGTTTTAAGCAACTTTAGGGATCGATTTTACAAAAACTTAATTAGTTTTTGGAGAAAAAAATAAAATGTCCATAGATATGCTAAAATTCAACAAAAACACCGATATCTCCTACATTTTTTTAAAAAGTATTCCGTTTATAGCAAAATGGATCTCTAGTTTTGTTACATGCATGATATATAAAACACAGAAAAAAATGAAAGTGATTGGTCAATAATTGTACTGCAAAGTATAGCATTTTAAATGCACTAATGTATCAAAAAAATACAAGCCGAGAAAAACCATTTTAAAGTTTATATTTCTGAAAAATTATTACTATAAGCTTAAATAAACTTAAAATAAAATTTTAAAACATTAGCCCTACATTTTTCTTTAAAGCAATTGCATTTTAATATTATTTTAACTCCTATTTTCTATAAGTGATACATTTTTATACAGTAATAATTGCACATAAATATCAAGAAAACTCCAAGAAAATGTTAAAATTTTTTTCTTTTCTGTTATAACAGAAGTTTTAAAATCTTTTGCTTCAAATAATATTTAAATAATATATTTGGATTAAAAACATATGATAAATAAGAATTGAAATTATGAATTTATTAATATAAAATGTCTATGTTAAAAATATTTACACGCACACATTTTACAAAAAAAAAAAAAAAAAAAAATACATTATTGTAATACCTCAGAAATATCCTGCTTTACATGTAACTCCTTCCTTTCTTAAAATTAATATTTTTCTTTTTTAAAATAGCTTTGTTTATCAATTTACGTGTATACTGGAATTAGATGTTTTCCCGTCTGATTCTAAATAATCTTTTACGGGATTCGAGCATCACACCAAGATCATGCGAACATTTCCCCAAAGGTATATGTAGTGCTTTTTGTAATATGTAATGCCTGTAAATATATCAATAACACAAGTTATGCCAATCAAAGATGTATGTCAAGGTGTCAACCAGCTACCATTAAATGGAACACTTATAGCAACGAAAGGAACATTAGTTGGTGATTCGTAAGCATTTCTCACTTCATTATGTACTTCTCTGAGCAAAGTCTCCGCAGTAATTCCATAGGCTTTGTGAAGTAGTTTTGTTGTCGATGAAAATCGAGATTCATTTACTGCCAAGCAACATTTTTCAATTGCAGAGTAACCTTTTCCAATATTAGAGATGCTTGTGTGACACGTAAATTAATATCAGGAACGGTATTACCCTGCCTTTTATTAGACGTTTCTACAGCACAAACGTTTTCAGCGCAATAACAGCAGGTAAATTTAACACGTAGGAAAATCCTACCTTGTTTCCAAGCTCAAGATTTAAAGTTTGTTTGTCATAGTCTGGGCATTTTAGTTTCATACACATTTTGCTGATTTGCTCAAAGTTCACAATAATGAAATTTCCCACTTCAGAATATTCAGTCTTTTCAGTATAAAATAACTGCTTAATTCTGATGTTAGGAACTAATTTGTTTTCTTCTGTGACACATGTATTCACAGCATCACTACACCAACGTTTGCTGTTCATTTGAGCAGAATGATTTCGACGTTTTACTCGAGGCATTCTTAAGTCAAATCTCCAAGAGATTATAGGAAAGATAATACTGAAATCTCAGTAGTTTTTAAAAGGCAGCAATCAGTAAAAGTCTTGAAAAAGACTGCTTTTTTTTCAGTATAAAACGTAAGTAAAACTAGCACGATAACTGCAAAACAAACGAAAGAAGCGCCAACAACAACAACAAATAGCTTGTAATAAAAGTTGTAATCACTGAAAAGTACGGTAAAGCATTACAGTTATGGTTAAAACAAAATAAAATTTATTTTTGAAAAGTAGTTGATAAAAATTAGCTTAAAATCACTGACATCACAAAAATGGGGGCGTGATAGAATTTCTAAATTTGTTTGCATACATTTTTCAAATGAACTTTTTTTCAACTTCTAATTTCTGGTATACAAAAATGATATATCAATCGAAAGGTAATCATGCAAAAAATATAACTAAATGAAAAAAAAAACGATAAATGAGTCATTTTGGGAGGTTTCAAGTCGTCTTAAAATATCTTTTATTACTAAAAATTTGTCTTTGTATGCATATATATATATACACACAGCAGTACCTTCTGCAAGGAGTAACTATATTAAAGGGACAATTCTCTGTTGGTTCCTTTGAATAAGGACACTAATGCATTTACTCATTATTTAGGTACACTGAAAAAAAAGCTTCAAAAATAAGACAGAGGAATAGAAAAAAAAATAGAAATAGAAATTAGTTTTTCTTCTAATATTTTGAGGCTTCAAAGGGAAGTTTGTGCTCAATGAAATATACTCTTTTCAAATGTATTTTTATGGGGGGAAATGTATATTTATGGTTAAAAAATCAACCTATCCACAAAAGTATAAAAGAAGACAGGGAGGAAAAAAGTATAATATTAATTTTCCCGGCATCTCAATTTATAGAACGTATAATGAATGCACACGTCGTAGAAGCGCAGCTTTTTCTTCTGATTTACATTATACATACAAAGTTGACTTGAGAAAACCAAATTCTTATAAAGCAGGTATTTAGCATATACGAAGGCTGTTCAGAAAGTATCGATACTGAATTTATTCTATTTATTCCAGAAAACCCCTAGCGGAGGGACTGTGTGCATCATGCGCGTGCATATTTCACCTTGTCTCACAAAATTCGGCAGGTCTGTACAGCGCGCCGTTCAGTCACACTGACTTCTTTCACGTGGAGTGTTTGCGTGCGTTTGTCGAAAAAAGAAAAAGTGTGAAAACACTGATCAGCGAATCTGTATCAAGTTTTGCTTTAAGCTCGGTAAAACGGGTACCGAAACCTACGAGATGATGAAAACAGCATTTGGAGATGAGTTGTGCTCGGGTTTTCGAGTGGTTCCGACTATTCAAGGAGGGTCGTCAATCAGTGAACAGTGATCCCCGTTCTGGACGCCCATCCACCTCTCGCATTGAGGACAAGATTGCACAAGTGAAGGCTGTGGTGCACTCTGATAGTCGTTTAACAGTCCGAGAAATTGCACAGGAGTGTCACATTTCCGTAGGATCATGTGATGAAATTTTGAGAAAGGACTTGAACATGCGCCGAGTGTCTGCAAAGTTTGTGCCGCATCTCCTCACTGAGGATAAGCAATTCCAACGACTGGCAACATCTCCTGATTTTTTCCTCTTTCCCAAGATCAAGAACACCTTAAAAGGACACCGGTTTCAGGACATTGAAACCATAAAACAGAATTCGACACAGCAGCTTCAGGCCATCCCAAAGTCTGAGTTCCAGAAATGTTTCGAGGACTGGAAACATCGTTGGGCCAAGTGTGTTACTGCCAATGGAGCATATTTCGAAGGAGATTGACTCAAAACCTGTTTATGTATGTATGTTTTTGCATAATAAATTCAGTCTCGATACTTTTTGAACAGCCCTCGTATATATATAACAGCTATTAGCAACTTAAATAATACTTTAAAATATAAATTACAAAAATTAATCCCATTTTAATAAGGTACAAAACTCTGTATTATTAATTTCAAACATTTTTGCAATAATTAAACTTTTTTAACTAAGAATTTCCAATTTTCATTATCTTCAAACTTAAATACCTTTTGCTATGTCACTTTTTTGCATAAAATTTATATATTTAAAGCTTTTTACTATCTGAATTTCTAATTAAAACATTTATAGTATACAGAGGGATTCTCTACCAGATCGACAAGCTTGCAGGGTGTGTAGAGGGTACAGAGACGACTCGGAGTGAGTGAGTGAAAGATTTAATGGCGTAAGATCCGATTTCGGCTAAACTGTGCCAATCAATTGTTCAACAATTAAAATTCAATAAAAACATCTAAAAATGTTATCAAGAACTCAGTTTCTGTGGCAGAAGTAAAACATCAAAGTAAACAGAAAAATACAATTCAAAAGATAAAAGCAAACAAATTTTGGTGGAGCACACCCCACCAGGTCAGATAAGGCTAAAACAGTTCAATGAAAATGCGAAACAAAAACATTTTATACTTATGTTAAAATTGCTTTAACAAATTATAAGTTATAGTGCTTTAAAGGCTCTATGAGAAACTAAAGGAATAACAATTATACTTCTTGCCGTTTCTATCTCGTGTAGGTGTTACAATGTGTGAAGGTAAAAGGAATTCATCCTCATCATAAATAATCAAATCCTCGTCTGATGACTCCTGTAGAGGTTCACTTTTACTGGGTTTGTGGGGCGCTGTTTTTATTTCAGTATTAGGGCTATTTGTTGAATTTTCCATATTGCGCTTTTCGGAACGATTTTTTGCACTTTGTTTCAAAGTCTGAGATGTTGCAGATAAACGGGAAGTTTGATTCTCACATGCCGAGATGAATGTATTAGGTGCAAGAACAGATGACACTTTTTAGCGCGTTTTTCACGTAGTGGAACAAAAGCGCTATTAGGACGCAAATTTTGTCTTCGTCTTCGTTCCATATTTTGTCGTACCTTTTTCTCAGCCAATAAGCAACCAATTGACCTCGGGTTTTCGGCATTTGGTCGCATTTGTGCCCTAGATGAGCCGAATCATATTTAAATTTTCCCATAGTTTTTCCGAATTTTCCTACAAATTTTCCTGAATTTCGCTAGTTTATAACAAAATTTTCTCAAATTTTACCTAGTAAATTTATTGTTTGCAAAAAGTTTTTTTAAAAAAAATCTACTTGCATTTTGGAGGAAATCTTCACAAAAATGAGGAAATGACCTCGACATGCTATCACCACCTGAACCCCCAACAACTGATTCTGGCACCACTATCGATGCAATCTTTGGAAAATTGACTGATTACACCATCAGCGTTTACGTATACGAGTCATTCTTTTCATTCCATAAGCCTTTGTTAGTTAAGTTAAATAAACTTTAAGTAATGTAGTAGTTAAGTTATTATTAATTTTATACACTTTTACTTGTTAAACTTAAAAGAATAAATACATAGAAGCGAGTTTTATGCCTAGACAAGGAGTTAAGTCACCTTGTCCGGGCTTTTGTAGCTTCTGTAATTTTTTTTTTTGCTTTTTTATAGTGCTGATACAGATTTGTGTCATTATTTCTTTTCAGCTCAATAGTAGTACATTTAGATTAGTGGTACAGTACACTACTTTATGTTAGTAAAAAGTTCATAGTTGCATTATTGTAAAATACAACATGTGAAAAACGCGCTAAAATTACTTGGCCATGCCAATGATTGATATTTTGTTTAGTTGGTAAGAAGGTGAGCCTAAATAAAAAATTCTTTCTTGATTTTATAATGATTTTTCGATCTCTTAAGGATGAACGAACAGGGGTATTAAATATAGGAACAGATGGCTGACATTGTAGGTGCAATTGAAGATGTGGAAGGTAAAAGGTGGGCTTGAGTAGAATATGAAACTGAAGGAATAGTGAGAGGTATATTTGGTTTCGGGACGGACGAAAATGGCTGAAGTAATGTTAAAGGAGGACATTTTATTTGAGTGATATTTTCATCTGCCTGTGTAGTAGCAGATATTAAAGATTTAGCAACTTGGGCAAATGTTTATGTTTTCTGCGGGAGTTTTCGGGCTTCTAAATTAGAAATATTTTTATTAGTTTTAATTGCTTGGATTTTTCTTTTCTCCGTTTTCCACTTGGGTCGTAGTTTTGAATCGGCGGAATGAGTATGTGAACAATTAATGCATTTCTGATCCAGACTGCTATCTGTGTGAAGAATGCCCGACAGATGCACATGTAGGGCACTTCAATTGTCTGCAGCAGGAAGTTTGTGAGTATCCGAATCTCTGACACTTGAAGCAGCGCAGATGATTCAGTATATATGGACGGATTTTATAGTTTAAAAACCTGCTTTTATATTAATTGAAAGTTTCGGGCTATTAAAAGTCAGAATTAAATGTTTAGTAGGAATAACTGTTGCTTCACTTTTAACTGTAATTCTTATGACTTGAATCAATCTCTGATCTGAAAATCCTTCAAGGATTTCTGTATCAGGGTTGGTCATTAGGTCAGGTTTGGAACTAACACCGCGACAAGAACTTAGTAATTTGTGAGGACTTATTATCGTAGGAGAATCGAGAAATGTTTTTGCAAGCAGAAAAAACTTCGTTTGTAGAGCAGATATGGATTCAATAAGTAGATCACCGGATCGTAACCTTTTCACAGATTTCGATTCATCGACTACTCCAATTAGTTCTTTGTGTATAGTTAATGGTGATTTTGCTAACAAACTATTATACGGCAAAGATATTAGTAAGTGTCTGTATATATATGCACAACAATTTCATCTATAATAGGGTTGGGTAAAACGAGTTCTTTACCCGGGAACAGCTGATGTGGATCCATAGGCACCAATAGAACTTCATCCTGGCGTCCCTCCGCCCACCACGGAGTACAACAAGTGAGGAAGTGTACTTGTCAACTGACAGTAGTCAGGATCTGCGCCTACCTGGAGTACACCCAGGATATAGTCCTACAGAATTAGAGTGAAGATCCAACGGGTAAACCCGACACCCTTTATCTGCAGCACCAGCCCTACAGCAATGCCTCCGAAGAGACTTATCACTAATCGATTGACAAGAGTGGTATCACTCCTGCCTCCCGTCTACAGAGTAGCGTGGGCCAAAGGGGATGCAAAAGGCATCCCTAGGATTCAATTTTCCTCCTTAACGGAGGAGGCTCACGGCAAACATGCGGATAGAAAATCAACAAGGTTAGTCACAAACAAGCAATACGAACACCCAAAAGAATAGAAGAAAAAAATTAGCAAAAATAATGAAATAAACAAAGTGCACAAACTGAACTATAATATTAACGTTGAAATAAAAAAAAAACAATGTAAAATAAAAAAAATCTATAATAATGAATAAAATAGACCTATCAATGCTTTTACATATATTTATATATTTTTAAATTGTGGTCTAGACTGAAAAGGAAAGAAAGGAGAAATGTATGATAAGGAAGAGGGTCGAAAATAGAGACAGATCAATAGGGTATCCCGGGGTCGTGACACCCCCGTGTTTACCAAAGACAGTAAACCCCTTGGGAAAAGGAAAAGATCTCTAGGGCACCTCGGGATTGTGACACCCGTATACTCATCTAAAGAAGATGAGTTCCTGAGGGTGAGATGACTTGGAATCACATAGGAATGCAGGGTCCCAGATGTGGTGCAAAGAAGCAGGAAAAAGTACGGAAACTGCAACAGATTAATGAGATAGAAAACATTTTATTGAAAGTTTTTATGAAACCCGGGGGTTGAAATTACGAACAAAAGTCATCTGGTAGGCCTGACAGTGGTGCTTCATGGAATCCCTTACGTTCTGGAAGATTCCTGGCATGTCCCGTATCCTTCCTGTAGTTACAGATATTTGAACGATGTGATCTTCAACTGAAGGTACAGGCACCTTGTACACCAAACTCTTCATGTGACCAGAACCAGATTCACGTCACCTTTTGTTCTTACTTGCAAAGGTCGTGTGATGTGGAACACACCTGCTCAAGAAACATCCCTGTTATAACGGCTGGGCGGCTCATTCCCATTATAATATATATATATATATATATATTTATGCATACATATATATACACATATTTCACATATCTATTTATATATATAAGAAGTGATCAAATGAAAAGGTACGAAACGACGTAACAATGAGACAGTTAAATATTTGCATATTCCGCCATGGGAGAATGTAGCGAGACATCTCGGGATGCCATTAGAGGCTCTGACTTCGATAGGATCATGCGCGGGTGCCCGTTTGCGCAGGAGAGAGCAAAGGCTCTTATAAAAAGCGGCGTCCAAATGATGCGGCAGTCCGTATGAGGACAGGATGGCGTTCGCGTTGCAAAATTCGACGATTGAGGAGCAGAGAAGTGTTATCCGATTTCTGACAGCGGAAGGTGATAAACCGGTAGCTATTCATCGCTGGATGGTGACCGTTTGCGGGGAGAAATGTGTCTCTGACAAGTCTGTCAGAAAATGGAGTGCCCGCTTTTGTGCAGGCCGTGAGAGTGTGGGTGATGACCAGAGACCAGGCCAGGCAAACACTGTCATCACGAGCGATCTCATTGACAAGGTGGACGCCCTAGTGAGAAGTGATCGGCGTGCCACATTGCGAATGTTGGCGCTGAAGGTGGATGTCAGCTATGAAACCGTGTGGACAATTGTTCACGACAGGTTGCGATTTCGGAAGGTGTGTGCCGCTTGGGTTCCGAAGCAGCTCACCGACTAGCAAAAGAAACTGGATATGGGACTAGCACTGCAACATCTGTTTCAGTATCAGGAAGACCCCGCTTTCATGAAGCGGATCGTCACAGGTGATGAGACCTGGTGCCATTACTACGAGCCAGAGACAAAGCGGGACAGCATGCAGTGGAAGCATGTGCCATCACCTCCCCCTAAAAAGTTCAGAGCCGTGAAGTCAGCAGGCAAGGTGTTGCTCACTGTCTTTTTCGACGTTCAAGGTCCGCTACTTGTGGAATTCCTCGAGCACAGAAAAAGCATTAACTCCGATGTGTACTGTGAGACACTCCGACGCCGACGCAGGTCCATCAAGAAAAAAAGACCGGAGCTGCTCACGGAGGGTGTGGTTCTTCTCCATGATAACGCGCGTCCACACGTCTCCAGAGTCACACAAATGGAACTGGACAAGTTCAAATGGGAGACGTTGGACCATCCGCTCTACAGTCCGGACATGTCACCCTGCGATTTCCATGTGTTTGGTCCACTGAAGAAACACCTGAAAGGGAAGCGCTTCAACTCGGACGACTTACTCAAGGACACTGTGAAGGACTGGGTCTCGTCACAGCCACAGGAATTCTGGGAACAAGGAATCCTGCGGCTTGTTCATCAGTGGGATCGTTGTGCTCAGGCCTATGGTGTATATTTAGAATAAAGTCTACATTTGTACCCCCCCGTGTCGTTTCGTACCTTTTCATTTGATCACCCCTTGTATATATATCACTTTTAAAGATATTAATGTAAAAGTAAAAGTATTCAAAAAAAATTTTCTTCATGTTTTTAAAGTACCTGGTATGAATAAAATTATTTGCAAATATTACCATTTTTAAATGCGTAATGAACATGCAATAAACAATGTTTTTTTTAAAAAAATCAAAGCAACGTTAAACATAATTGGATAATTGTATTACTCTTTCTTATAGAATTTTAAGGAATCAACTTATAGGTATTAAATTTCGTTACAACTTTTTAGCACTAAAGCTTCATAAAACTCCTGTAAGTTTCCAGACTTTTATAAATGATTTTAAAACTTATATCAATAAATTAGGAAGTATACTTCAATCTATTTTACAAGTTATTAATCACTTTAAAAATGCAGCTATAATTTAAAATAGTAAGGATATATATATATATATATATATATATATTACTTACATGAAAGACATAAATGTGATATATTTATTGTTTTCATTTTGGAGGTATGATTTATGTACTGATACAAATTTATAACAACTCTATCAGATATTAAAAAGTCCCAACAATTTTATAAATACTTATTCCCCTCCCAATTTGGTAAAAAATACAACTGTTATGTATACCTCAATAGAAGCAGATTACAGGATTTCACAAGTAATTCTTTAGCGAATCTTTATTTACACATTTCTGTTAAAAGAAAACTATATAAAAAAATTAGAGTTTAAAAAAAAATCTAATAAACACGCTTTTATAGTGAATCGAACTAAAAAGTAAAAACAGTAATTCTTTATAAGAATAAAATGATTAACGAGAAAATTAATCTCAATGATGTAAAAGTGTGGGGTGCTTTGTACTACATTTTTACACTAACTCAGCATTTCGGAATAGAACTAGTAAGAAATTATAACAATTAATATAGAGCACCCAGTCACCAAATCTGGATATGGTATATGGAATTGTCGCCAGATCAGATTATCGTTCTTCCTGGCGAACCTGATAAAGACAATGGAACAAAATTGTGAAATTATTGTATTGCCATCGGTCCTTGATAAGTGTGCAAAATTTTGAATTAATCCGATCTTTTAAAAAGGGTGAAAATCGATTTCCAAGATTCCGTTACATACATGTGAAACTTATAAAAGCATGTTAAAAAAGAGTTCTTTATGTGAGAAAGTGGAGTGTGGGTGTGTGTTAGCAATTTCTTACCATAATATAAACATTTTTCTGAAAATGAAAATAAAAAAAAGGCTCGTACACGTGGAAAAAAATAGTTCATGTTCCAAGTACTAAATATTTTTTATTTTTATAAAGCAATACGTTTAGAAGTTATGATACGAATTAAAATTATAGCAATACATTTAAAAGGTGATAATACGATTGACACTTAATATTACCATGTTTTTATTAACTCGCTTTCTTGAATGTCTCTCCGGGTGGAATATTGTAATTGATTAAACTGTGTGACTTTTCAATGAGTTACAGATTTGAAATGTGGACCATAGCTCAGAAGTAGATGACAATGCATAACAATATGAAAAAAGAAAAAAAAAAAGAAAAAGGAAAAGCAGGAACTTTTTTCATACTTTTTAGCTCGTTATAAAAACATGGTACATTGAATTTTTTTAATTTGAACTTTTTCTACTTCACACACTTTTAATTATTTGAGCTGTTCTATAGGGACAGAATCTAATATAACGATACGGGACTCATCCGAGGCCCCGTAAACGGAGAAAATAAATACACTTCTGACCCTTTAATTAATATCCATAGAAGAGCAAGACTAAGTCCAGCAACCACGTAATTCCGGCTCCAAATATCAAACTCAAGGATAAATTCAACAGAATAAATTATAGTTTAAAAAACTAAAAAACACGCTTTTATTATAGATTGAACTAAAAAATGAAAAATAAATTATAGTTTTATAAAAAAACTAAAAAACTCGCTTTTATACAGAATCGGCCTAAAATTTTTTTAAAAAAACGAGTGTGCCTTAGACCACACGACTGAAGTAAAATTTCTTTAGCTCCATCAAAATGTATGTACATATATATTTATATATGTATAATATATACATGTATATATTCATATACATAGATTAATTTTTAGGGCCATGGGGAGCTTAGCGGTTAGAGCATCGGACTCCGGACCGGAGGGCATGGGTTCGATGTCCGATGCTACCAAATACCACCGAGTACACATGGAGTACGTGCTCGTTAAATTAGTGGGTCCGAAAATCTTGTGGGTGGTCGCAGGAGAAACCACGAGTACAGAGGGATGGAGAATATTTCCCTCCCCTCCAGTTCCATACCTAAATTGTGGAGGTGGAGGTAGGAATCGTAAAGATTTCCAACCTGTCACCTATGCTCTGGCAACTTTCATTCCTTCCCTTCCGCAAGGAGACAACAACAACAATTTTCTACACATATTTAAATTTATTATGGGTTTTCATCAATAAATTAATATTGTTGAATAGATTTTATATTTTTATTCGTTATTTTCACTGTCGGATACATTAGTAATTACTGTGCTAGATTGTAAGACAAAGACAATAAGCTTATGGTATGAAAAATAAGATACATATGTTTTCGAATAAAGAGTAGAAAGATATCTAGAGAAAACTTCATCGATTGTTATTCCATGTCCTGTGGTAGGCTCATTTTGATTCATTTGTAGTTCTAATTTTTCTTGTAGAAAGTTTACCAATAATTGTGTATCTTTGGACGCGAAAGTAACATTGAAATCAAATCTCCTTCTAAAATTATTGGCAACGTATGACCGTTTTCTCCCAATTCTTCAGAGCCTACTCGACCGTAAATCTCATAAATCTTTTATGCGAAAACTTTATAATATTATTAACTGTGTTATCGGACGAAATGTAAACAACTACCATTGTGATGTTTGTTCCATCGTTCAAAAAACAGTGAGCAGCACATATATCACCAATTGATGACTGACCAATATCGATTTCACGAATACATCGTAATAAAATGTTCTATCGTGCCCCTGTCCTATCTTGGACTGGGTTCACATTGCCCGGCGCGCCTGGTGTGGAAAGAAACATATCATCACCAACAAAAGCATAACAATAATTATTTATTGTACACAGACAAATACAATTAACAAGCACAAGTTCAAACTATAAGTCGGAACCCTGGAGTGATTATGTAATCCCTAGATTGATCCTGATACTCAAATCTAACATTCAATTCTAACCTTCAAATCTGATATTCCCTACTAAGTAATCTCAGATATCAGAATTGATAAAGGAGACGAACCCTTACTAACGTCAGGTCGGTACTAAATCTAATTTCATTGATTCCTTCAATGATTAATAATAACAAATACTATCCAATACGCGTTAAGCTCGCCGAAGAGATCCGTAGACGATACTTACATTTAATTTGGCAATTCCTTCTCCTTCCCTTTCTTACTAAATCTAGACTTTATATGTCGAACTCATTAGCATATCACTATCTCGTGTTTTTCCCGAGGAGGCTGTGAAATAGAATAATTGCTGGCCCCAAAGTTACCCAAGAGGATTAATGGATGATTGACGCGGATAGACCCGTCACAGTCCCCCTCAAGAAAAAAAACGGGATTTATAAAAGGGTCTCAATGGCCCGATATAAATTACGTTGAAAATTGTAAGTCTTAATTTATCTAGACATCTTACATTTTAGTTTAGCAATAACTTTTATAGAACAATACGCTAAAGAAACACTCAAAATTTAATCACTCCCAGGTTTTAACTTTTACATTCATTATATAAGGTGTACCCCATTTGGTCGAGGACCAAGGAAAAACCTCCCACTGGAGGGAAAAACCCGGCCGTACACAACCCGTAATCTTAGATATTGTAAAGACACATCCTGGGTTGTATAATTTTTATCTTCAACATCAAATCTTCAAACATCAGGGTCAGCCACCCTGAAATAAAAACTGGATCAGTGGACGTACAAAGAAATTTTTGAACACTTTATACACACATATTTAAATTGTCAAATACTTTACAAATTTTTTCTGGTTTCTAAAAGTAAAACTTCAATTCCAATCGCGTAGCTCTGTTAGTGTTATGGTTAATTTCCTTTCTCTAAGCCACTAGTCCCAATAACCAGATATATACTAATATACACTTCAACATGTTTATATATACACAATTATATACAATATTCAAAATATTCAATATAAACAAACAATACAATGAATTCTCGCACATTTAGCCAAGCCTTTAAGGTAAACAAATGTAAACATGCATATGCTTTCCACAATTTAGAATATATTTAAATATACAAAAGGTTTTTTCACTCAACGTAGTGACACTTTTGCATTAGACAACATTATTAACAAAACGAGACTTGCTTCTTGCAAAAATTCAACCGACTGCCTGTCAGTAAAAATATAAATGAAACAATTGAACCTGACTAATATCTTACTCCTCTTCTTTCTTTAATGTCTCCTATCTGCACCTCCAATGACGTGGACCTTCTGCTGGGTTGACTCCCTCCTGGCTCCTGGCAGTCTGGTCTATAGTCTCGGCGACTCCTCAAGTTGTAGTTGTGACCTCGTCCTTCTTAATCTCTTCTAGATGGAGTGAATCTTTCATGGCCTGCCAATGATCCTATTGGTGATCTTGATCTGGCTTTCGCATAGATTTCTCCGCCGTCCTTGGAACTACTGAGGTTGGACCTTTTCTGTTGGCGATCCCTTTCTGGAACTGGTCTACTGTAGCGATCTTCGACTTTATTTCTCTTCCTTGTCAGCACATTCGACGAGATGGAGGAAGGGAGCCTTAGTTTGTAGACTTCTCTTTGGATATTTGCTCTTTTACTCCTCGGCACCTCTGGAAGTGACTCCTGTTTTCTCTTAAATCTTCTGGAGTGCTGAGTTTTCAATAATTTTTGCCGTCTCGTCTGTGATGGCGAGTCAGTTAATCCCCTCTTGTACCGACCCTTAGTCAGCTCGTGTCCGCTCCCTCTTGTCTCTCTATGCTTACTTTTATTTCCAACTCTACCATTTTCTTTTCCCTCCTGTCTTCTACCAGACCCATTACTCTTAGAACCTCGTGACCTATATAACCCATATCTACCATACTCAAAACTATTCGATTGATACTCGGATCTTCTACTAATTGAACAATCTACTTCCACTAAACTTTCATCGCTTTTTCTCTGATGGTAAATTCGAACCTGATCCATATTGACTGTAGTTCTTCTACCTGCTTTCCAAATTACAACATTATTGTTTTTAACACTCACAACTCTAAAAGGACCCTCAAACTTAGGGCAGAACTTCGCAACCACCTTTTTACTGGCTGAACTAATAGGGTGAGTTTCGACCAACACTAAATCATCCACCTTAAAGTTAATTTCGCGTCTCCTTTTATTGTAATATTTCGCCCACTTCTCTTGCTTTTTCATCGTATTCTGCCTAGCTTCCTCAAACACCTTTTCAATATTCCCAACCACAAATTCTGTACCATCTGTGACCATCACAAGTTTTTGAAATGGGGTAATAATTTTTCTGCCCAAAAATAGTTCTGCTGGGGTCTTTCCCGTCGTTTCATGGACTGCGGTTCTTAATGCGTATGCGAATTCATTTAGAAACCTATCCCAGGATTCAGGATTATAGTTTACGAAAGAAGCAATCATTTGTAGTAAATCGCGATTAACACGTTCCGTTCGATTTGATTGAGGTCGATTCACTACTGTTTTGACATGCTTTATATCTAATCTCTCACTTAAATGTTCAAAAACTTCGGATACAAGTTGGGGCCGTTATCGCTGATCAATTTGACAGAGCTCCATATCGCGAAATATAATTTTCGAACAGGGCATTGGCGATTATTTTTGCGGACGCCTTTCTGAGGGGTATTATTTCTAACCACTTCGTAAAATGATCCGTTATTACACAAATATATCGATATCTTTGTGGCTTCGATGCTGGGTAGGGGCCTAATACATCTAATGAAACTATTTCATTCGGATAATTAGTTACAATCGGTATTAAATGACCGGCCGGTAACGCGTTCTTATAGTTAAATTTTTGGCACGTTTCGCATGTCAAAACATAATCGTGTATCTCCTTACGCATGTATAGAAAATAACATACATCTTTCACGCGTAAATATGTTTTCCGTATTCCAAGATGTCCAGCCATAGGCTTATCATGAAATTCGTGCATTATCGCACTTCGCATCGATTTTGGAATATATACTCTCATTTCTCCGAGAGAGGATGCGTACTTCGCATAAAATAACAATCCTTTGATAAGTTTAATATCCTGGGACCAGTTCCCACAGACCCCCGCATTTACTGAACTTTCATCGGGATTTTGTAAGTAGCGATAAATATGACCCACCTTGGGTCCTGCTTTTGTTCAGCTATCAATTGCTCCCTTGACGAAAGTACCAAATCTCTAATTACTGCACAAGTTATATTGCTATCCTCAAAATTTCCCACAGAGTTCCGCGACAACAAATCTGCCACAACATTTTGAATACCTGGTCTATGCTCCCATTCAACATTAAATTCGGCTAGCTTGAGTGACCATCGTATCATACGACTTGATAAATTTTTACCATTAGTGAGTTTCGTTAATGCTGCATGGCCTGTAATTACTTTTACATTTAACGATCCAAAGTAGGTGCGAAACTTGTTTAAAGCCCAAATCAACGCTAAACATTCGCGCTCGGTAACTGTGTAATTGCGCTCCGCCTTATTAAGTTTGCGGGATGCATATGCTATGGGTCTCTGACTTTGCTTAAGCACCGCTCCAATCCCAATAGAACTCGCATCTGTAAAAAGCTCAAATTGTACATAAAATCCGGTAATTTTAGCACAGGTGCTTCCGTAATTACACGTTTTATCGATTCAAAAGCAGCTTGCGCCTCTTCCGACCAATTAAATTTCCTACCCTTCTTTTTTAAATCATACAGTGGCTCGCAGAGATCTGCGTAACACTTAACAAATTTTTGATACCATTGGGCCATTCCGAGAAATTTTGATACTTCTCTCAAATTTTTTGCTGCTTTCACATTTCGAGTATTGCCTTAACTTTAGATTCATCCGTGGCTATCCCCTCTTTACTAATCACGAGGCCTAAGTATTTTAGTTTCTCTCATCCAAACTTACACTTATCTTTTTTCAATGTCAACCCCGCTTCTTGTAATAACCTAAATAATTCTCTTAAATGTTCCAAGTGATGTGCAAATGATGGAGACGCGATGATAACGTCATCCATGTACACTAGGACACATTTCCCTAACAGTGGTTGCAATATAATATCAATGGCCTTCTGAAAATTTGGCACTGCCCCCAATAGGCCGAATGGCATGCGTTTAAACGCATAAGTGCCGTTTTTCGTT
Source organism: Trichonephila clavata (assembly GCA_019973975.1). Classification (NCBI taxonomy): domain Eukaryota; kingdom Metazoa; phylum Arthropoda; class Arachnida; order Araneae; family Nephilidae; genus Trichonephila; species Trichonephila clavata. Next base: position 142,715 of record BMAO01009362.1, read on the forward strand.
ACAAAAGCAGTTTTGGCTACATCCCTAGGGTGTACTGCCAATTGAAAATAACCAGAGCGCAGATTCAAAGTACTCATTATTTTCGTGTGAGGAATATTGGTAATTAAATCATCGATGAGTGGCAAAAGATATCTCGGGTACTTAGTTACCGCATTAAGTTTGCGATAATCCCCCGTAAATCTATACGCCTCGGGATTGTCTTAGGGTAATCCGTTCTTTTTACGACGCAAAACTACAGGAGATGCGTAAGCCGATTGAATTTGTACGATGGTGCCTTCTCGTAACATCCTGTGGATGTGATAATCAATGATACCTTGCTTAACCCTGTCATACCTTTACGGTCTGGAGACAACTGGAGGGCTATTCCCTGTATCTATTTCATGATATAATACATGAATCCCATTTTTTTGTGAATTCTCTGATTCGAATTTCTAATTCTATTGTTCCTACATTGTTGCAAAAGGCGCCCTGAGCCGTTATAACTTTTGCATTTGATTTTTTATTGGTTTATAAGAAAAATATGCCCTATACGTTACTTCAGAGATAAACGACTTCTCGGCTCCAGTATCCCATAATGCCTTAGTGAAGATGTCGTTCACTAAAATTGGCACATACGGGAGTTCTACAGGGGACATCCTTAAAGCAGAAACCCTTATAGGAGGTTTCTCATCAACATGCGATCGATCTTGATTTCGAACGCATAAAAAGTTTAAATTTTTATGACTACCCCTATTCTATCGATTATTCGACCCCCGTTCAAAATTATCACTCGGACCCCTATTTCTATATTGATCTCTTCTATCACGACTTTTGAATCCGCGATCATTTATATCAATACGGTTCCTGTTCTCGAACCCTTGATTACCATAGTTCCCCTGAGGTCTCGTCCCATAGGGAGTTCTATAACCCGGCCTCCTATCATTTTGACGTTTGCCTACCCCAGTATCTCTCCAATTTCTATTACTACGACCCTCGTTAGACCTCCTACTCACATCACAAGCTCGTCTTTCACTATTATTATTGCTCGAACCCGGATTGTCTCCCCTCAAATATCTGTCCTCATACTTGGATATCATCTGAAGCAACTGCAATTGAGTAGTTGGATTTCTAATCTCAATATATTCCATTAATTGCGGTTCCAAAAGGGCAACAATATGTTCGATCAAACTGTCTTCCGACATATTTAATCCCAATTTTTTATGTATTTTGCGAATCTCGTATATAAAGTCCGACGGAGCCTGATCGTGACCCTGATACGACGAATAAAACTTGACTTGCAATTCAGTCTTATTCCTAACCGCTTGGAAATTTGCCGACAAAGCCTCTTTCAATTGCGCGAAATCCGTACCATTCCCTTCCACTAGAGAAACCCGAATATTTCATACCAGTCTAACGCACGGCCTCTGAGACGCCCTTTAAGATAATAACATTACAAATTATTAGGTATCTCGTAAAACTTAACATTACTGTCAATATATTCAATGATTTCGGTGACATTCTCTACTCCGGAGAAACAAATATCAGGCAAAAGCCTAAAATTGGATCAGACTCCCATCTCGGAGTTAAGGGAAAAAGGTCCGGAGGACAAACTGGTTGGGTGCCATTGTCGTGCCCCTGTCCTATCTTGGACTGGGTTCACATTGCCCGGCGCGCCTGGTGTGGAAAGAAACATATCATCACCAACAAAAGCATAACAATAATTATTTATTGTAGACAGACAAATACAATTAACAAGCACAAGTTCAAACTATAATTCGAAACCCTGGAGTGATTATCTAATCCCTAGATTGATCCTGATACTCAAATCTAACATTCAATTCTAACCTTCAAATCTGATATTCCCTACTAAGTAATCTCAGCTATCAGAATTGACAAAGGAGACGAACCCTTACTAACGTCAGGTCGGTACTAAATCTAATCTCATTGATTCCTTCAATGATTAATAATAACAAATACTATCCAATACGCGTTAAGCTCGCTGAAGAGATCCGTAGACGATACTTACATTTAATTTGCCAATTCCTTCTCCTTCCCTTTCTTACTAAATCTAGACTTTATATAGTCGAACTCATTAGCATATCACTATCTCGTGTTTTTCCCGAGGAGGCTGTGAAATAGAATAATTGCTGGCCCCAAAGTTACACAAGAGGATTAATAGAAGATTGATGCGGATAGACCCGTCACAGTCCATGTTCGAAGTTACTATATTCGAGGCATCATTTGATTTCTGATAATTTGCCCCACTCTTGCTGATCTAATATTTTTTCGCTTAAATTTGGCGATACAATTAAAATTCGGGATGTTAACATTTTCATCGTCATTTGACCAGGTTTCTGACAGAAACAAAATATTGTTTGAATCAATTACGGGATTGCTCAAGTCCGACAAGTGTTTTCAGAGACTTTGGAAATTGAAAGCAACCATGGACAACTTTTTTCTGTCATTCATGAAAAGTAGAAAAAGAAGCCGAGGGTTAGCGAAGCGGTAACCCTCCTTTACACTGACCGCGCTCGGCCTTCTTACTGCAGTTATGAACTGTAGTGCAGTGGGTGCTTAGTGCACTCCACCAAGGTTGTTGTTGAGGTAATATGGTAATCCCTTCCCAAGTCAAACGTACGTCCGTTCGCCTCACCCGATTACACTTTTCGAAACGCTCTCATCTAGCAATCACCAGCTTACTCTCCCCAAGTCAAGCACGCGTAAAGAAGTTTTACTTCAATAATTCTTAATATAAGTAAAAAATGATGAACGATAAAATTAATGTCATTGGGGTAGAAGCGTGGGATGCTTTGCAATACATTTTTACACTAACTTAGCATTTTGGAATAGAAGTTCGAAACTGTAACAATTGATATATTTATAGAACACCGCACGTTTTTACCTCCAATGACATTAATTTTCTCGTTCATCATTTTATTCTTATATTAAGAATTATTTTTTAAAAAAATTTTTAGTTCGATTAAGTATAAAAGCGTGTTGTTTAGTTTTTTTAAACTGTAATTTTTTTTTTCATTTTCAGAAAAGTTTTTATATTATGGTAAGAAATTGCTAACACACACCCACCCTCCACTTCCTCACATAAAGAAAACTTTTTTTGTTTGTTTTATTTGTTATAACCACAAGTGTATTTTACACTTGCAAATAATTAGCTTTAAATTTAAAAAAAAAAAACTCTCGTATAGGGTTACACCTTATTCTTTCAGTCACTAAATCTGGAATTAGTAGCCAAATCTGGAAAAAGTATATTGCATTATTCACCAAATTTGAAAATTGTATATGCAATAAGTTGCCAAATATGGAAGTGGTTTCTGAAATTGTCACCAAATCTGATTATCGTTATTCCTGACGATCCTGTTAAGTACAATGGAACAAAATTATGAAATTATTGTATTGTCATCGGTCCTTTACAAGTGTGCAAAATTTGAAATTAATTCGATCTTTAAAATTGGGTAAGAATCCAGTTCTAAGATTCCGTTACATACAAGTGAAACTTATAAAAAAAGCGTGTTAAAAAGGAAGGTTGGCCCCCTAAAGCAGGTTTTACCCTGAAAAGTAAATTAAACACTAATCTATATATTGAATTTTGGAATTGATTTTTGCAACTCTTTATTTGTAGTTTAAGAATAAATTTTCTTAACTTATTCATTGTGGTTTCATCTTTCTGAATTTTTATTAGTAATTAAGCGGTAATATATATACATACATATGTAGGGTTTAATACTAATTATAGGAGGAAGAAAACATTAATTTCACATCAATGCATGATTGGGCAGTAATTTTTTTAGTAAACTATTATTTTTTTTCTCTTTATCATCTTATAACGAACTAAATTTACATTCCAGATGCAAAATTTTAAGTTCCATCTGTAAGATACTGTTAAACATTTTCGTTCCTTTTTTAATGATTTTATTGACAAAAGTGTGACATTCATTTGAGATGGATTCAAAATCTGTCCAATAAAGGTTTTGATAACAGTCTCTTCAGCTCTTTCTATGTTTTTAATAATGCTAACTTATGTTTTAACTTGATCACACACACACACACACACACACACACATTTCAATCTACTTTTTATAACAGAATTTCTGTTACATATTATATCTTTGCATCAGAAATTTTCTCTTGTATAAATGGTTCCCTGGTAGGATGTCTCCAATCTTGAAATATACTATTTCTTCTTGTTTTGTTATTTTTCCGACATTAAAACAAAAAATTCTTTTGCTGAAGAATATCATTTTTTAAAAAAAATTTATGGCAATGAAATAATATTTTTGATATTAAAATAACATATAATATCGTATATTATATGTGTCTAAAAGAAATATTGTACGCATAAATGCACATTTTTATTTATTATATCTATTGTACTTGTTGATTATCTGAATTACATATTTATTTATTTGAAATTTCTCTTTAAGTAAAAAATGAGATCATTTTCTAATAAAGATGTTTGTTTATAACACTGATAAATATTTCGATTCAAAATTATTTAATGCGAGTCGGAAAGTTTTACTTTGAAAATTTATGAAACAATTGCATGAATCAAATCAATGTAGGATCATCGTTTATATTTAATATTTTCAACCGTTATCTGCTAGGAAGTGAAATTTGCTTAGAAATATATTTCAAAGTATTAAATATAATAATTATTTTTATCTTTATTAAATGCAAACAAGTAATTCGCAAGAAAGCCATTGAAAAAGCTAAGGTAGGAAAAGTGTCAAGTTATTCAATACAATTTGAAACATTTTGATCGCAATTAAAAAAACCCTGAACTTTTTAGTTCTATGAACGTATTGTTTTTAACTCGATTGGTTTTGGAATAGATTAGAAGATAACTAGTTTGGTCATTCATTTGTATATATTTAAATTATATAATTTCCATCTTAAATGTTTTCAATTTCATATCGATTGAGGGAAATTGTGGCTTTAATAGTAGTAATTCTGTTTGGGGGAAAGAATTAAAAAGAGAACAAAAAAAAACCATTTAATTATTTAATAAAAACGTTAATAAATTTATTTCATTTTTTTACTTCCCCATCATCCATAATTACGATGAAATATGACTTAAATTTGTGAAAATAACATATAATTACCCATTTTTTAAAAATTTACGTTACAAGTAATTACATAGTTGTCAGTGATTAAAATGTCGATTTTTACGCGCTTTTACATTACTGAAACTTTTAAAAAACTTTCATAAGATATTAACTTACAAAACTAATTCTTACAATTATTAATTAAAGAAATATATTAATCCAAAAAAGGAAACAAACAATTGATTTCATAGATGATGAATTGCATCAGTTTAATTAGCAAGTTTAACGATTAAATAAAAAGCTGTGTAATAAATGCTTAATATTGAATGATAAAATGCTCCTAATTCAGTTCTTAATAAAATAACTTATATCCAAAGCCTGATAATTACTTCATTTTTGATTCGTAGTTTTTACCTTTATAAGAGGGGAAATTTATTTCCTATGCATTTTATTCAAACTATTTAAGGAAATTTCTATATTCTGTTAAACACTTTCGATCACTACAATTCACTGAAACTTAATTACATCTAATATATGTCAAAAATTCTACGAATTATAGACAGTATTATTAAAGTTTATATGCTGTAATTAATCATTTTTTTCTATGTTATAAGATTATAGAAGATTCATTTTTCTTGACTAACTTTTGGGGGCACTTTACTACGATACTTGATATGAGCTTGTGAAGGAACCCTGATATATGAAATTAGCATTGCTATTGAAGTCCAAGTGACGAAGGATAAAAAGCGCTTTAAAGGTATTACTGATTGTGAGTTCCCTACCGGATGAGATTCAAAGTGTGTCTCCCTAAATCGAAACTCATTATTATTCACTGTTTAAAATAGCATTTTATTGAAATGCTTATTTGACAGAGTCCGCGATTAGTTTCAACTATTCCTCATATTCAATTTACTTTGATATTAATTATTCAAAGATTGAATAAACCCGTAAAAATTTGAGCATTGTTATCGTTTACTAATAATAAAGCCATCCCGTCACAGAATATTAAATGTTGGTAAATAAATTAGGTAAAAATTATAAATAAAGCAATTATTGAAATGGTATTTTCTCTCTTTTAATCTATTATAAAGATTTTATAACGCTGGGTTATGTTGATTTGGACATTGATATATCTATTTTAAAGTCCTCTTGACAATGTTATTTTTTAAAGTTAATTCACAGTTGAGAACATACAGTATTTTCATTTTTCAGTGCAATTATATAACTCTGAGAGTTATCATAATCCGTACCTGTATGCTGTTTATGAGTCATAAATTATTAACAAAAATGTACTAAAGAATGGTTTAAATAATTTTAGGAATAATTAAAAAGTAAATGCAGTAAAAACATGAAAACTTAAGACTTTCAGAGCTTCGATTGTTTATAATAACTGGTCTTGTCCTAGAAATTAATTTGAGCCTATATAAATACCAATCAATTTTTTTAAAAAAAATTCTGATTTTTTTATTACTACATTTTCAATAAACAAATATATATTTTATTCATTTCATTTCGATCAAGAATTAAACAGCGCACATTTTTATATATTTGTGACAAAGTCGATATAGTATTTCTGTAAGAACTAGTCTATAACACTCACTTTTTAATTTCAATATAAAAGAAGCTGAATACTCTTTTAAAATCAATATAGGCTTATTGTATACATGTTATCGTTAAAGTGTTAAATACGTTATTTCATGGAATAACTAGGTTTTTCATGAAATAGCTGGAAAAGTCAGTAAAAGTATATAAAATCATTGAATTCTACGATTTACCTAGGTATTCTATAGAACAACGACTACTTGATAGTTTAAGTATAAAATACGGCACTCTAAAAGTTTTTTGCACCGATTGTAGCTGCTTTTAATCAGTTTTGAACCGCCGAACTTTGCAATGACGTGGTGTGTGTACCCGTCATTTCGTTGCTTTTAGATGTAGAATTTAGGCGGTGTATTTATGTAAGCGTTTTACATTTTGGATTGTTGACAAATATTTTTGCAACCTATTTTCAAGCAATAACTTCTACAGGAATGGGAGACTAACCCGTAAATGAGAAAGATCCAATGCGGAAGATTTGAATCTTTATTAAATAGGAAAAAGCAAAGGGGAAAAAATCTGCACTTACTCGTGAAAAATTATTAACTTTGATAGCAGAAGTAAAAATACTAAAACACACAGAAAAAAGTACCACGTGACTATTGGTTACTCCAGCATTATGATATCCTTGAAGTTCAAGGAGTAAAAAAGTTAATTGTGTACCAGTACAGTGCAAAGCATATTTTTTCCCCTTTCTGTTTAACTAATGTTAGAACAATACGAGTAATAAGAAATTATACCATCAGCATTTCTTATTATTTATCAATTAATCATCCATAATAGGAATAAAATGTACTTTTCAAGAGGTTTCAGCTATTTAGGATCAATTAATTTATAAAATAACTTTGAATTCATTTATATTTTTCACTTTAACTGTCAATCATTAGCTATTTCATAGAATAACTAGGTATTTCATAGAACAACTAGGTAAAGTATGAAATTTTTCATCTAGTATATACTTTAACTGACTAGTCCAGTTATTTCATGAACTAACTGAATTCTACACTTTAATGGTAACGTACATATAGCAAATTTGAGAAGCCTTAATGTTGAAGATCCAGTGGAAAAATCGATGATTATCCGATAAGATTAGAAATGACGATCCTCTCTCTGAACTCGTTTACCGAAATCTATTCCAATTTCCCTATCGTTCGCCCGTCCTGATTGATTTGGGAAATTTATTTCACCGAACGTATTAGCTCCGGAAATTGAAATGAATCATCGATTGATGCAGAGAATTTGTACTTTTCTAACATTCATCTATTAACGGATACATGACTAGTGCTAGGACATTTAAATATGCTTGTGTATTTCTGGAAATGGTCAGATTAAAATCTGAACAAATTCTCGGTGAAAGAATTCAAAAGAGTTTTGTACTTGGGAAAGATAGGTTTAGAAATCTCTACTGTTAATGATAAAATGAAATCTCAAAGAATGTTGTCAACATAGAGATTACAGTGTGAATATTGACTTATTTCATGAAATTTCAGAAATGAATTTTAGAATTAGTGTAAGTTTAATTACTTTCTGGTATAGTAATTTGATTTTTACTTATGTTCTTCAAATGAATATTTTATAAAATGTGCGATCCATTTTTATTCCATCAATACTATAAATCCGCAACAATTTAAGAGAAAACATTTTAGAAGAAATCGAATCACTGAGAACTGTACTTGGATAATATTTGAAGAACTTTGTAGTGTTTTACTCCGAATACAAAAACAAAGACAGTGAAATTTGATATCAAATTTAATTATGAATGGCATAGTTCTGATGAGCAGTGGAGCATAGGAATTTTTCAAGAGTGGTGGGGGTTCGAGAGTTGGAAGTCCACCATCCTCGTATCATACTCCAATGCGCCACCAGACACACTTTTTATTTTATGTTGTCGGTTGTCAGAAACAAAAAACAAAAAAATAAATTATTGAATAAATCCGTAGCATTAATTAATAAAGTAAATTATTAATAATAAATACTATTTATATTTTACGTACTATATACATAGGATTATAATAAATTTAAAAAAATTAGGATCTGGAACTGTGAACTCCCTTTTCTTGTTTGTGCCTCTGCAGACACTCCTTTCCGATACTGTAGCTCATTAAATAAATATTTGTTCCTGAAATTTAAGCCAAATCTCTAAGAAGGCAACTTTTTAACGACCCTATTAAATAACTCCTAACTTGCAGCGGATTTATGGCTCGAGAAACTAGTGTAACAAGATTAACAAGTTCTGGCTGAAACAGCTCTTATAGAATTGATCGTAAGATCTTTGTAAGGGGTCTATCCGAGAGCCTCCTACTAATCTTCTTGGGAAAAACTATTTCTTTTAAATAGTGTTCGATTGAAAACTTTCTCCCGAAGAAGACACTGTTTATGTAATTGAAGGACGATACTTAAGCATTAACTTTTAGGTACGTGGAGTTAGTGGTTAGGAGTTTGAAGTTAGCAGTTAGTGATTAGCGGAAAGTATCTGTGAGCTAGTCGAGAGTTGCTCGATGATTATTTGTTGAAAAATTAAAGATTATTAATTGGCGATTTAGTCAATAAGTTGGATTAGATTAATATTTACTAGAAGTCGAATAGCTGAGAACGGAATTACGATAATTCAGACCGTATACTACCAAAACGTTCTAGGAGTGAGTTTGAATTCTAATTAAATATTACCGTGCTTCTACCGTGCTTTTGCTCCTATACTTAATAAAAGGTACATTTCCTACCATGGGTTGTTAGAATTAATAGATAGAATAATAAAATAAAATTGTTCTGATTATTGCTGATCTTTATTCTAACCCTCAAACACCGATGAACGTGACACAACGTCTAGGATTTGCAGCCCCGGAATCCCGGTGGGTTTTTCAAATCCCGGGATTTAATTTTTGTCTGAATTATATTTTGAAATTTTTTTCAAAGGATTGTGAATCTGGTATTACATTTAATGTACCTTATTTACTTTTTTTGTACTGTATACGATTAATGTTAGTATTCATAAGTGTTGAAACCTTGAAAGTTTCGAGGCGGGTGTGTATGATAAACCGTGAAATTTCATATATGATTTCCTTCTGTAACTTTTCTCCCCATCGTGAGTGGGGTCAGAAAATGAACATTTCTCCCACCCACAGGATGTTCGGTGTCAGTTAACTTAAAGAGGGACAGAGGATATTAGAATTTTTGGAAGATCTAGCTACAGGAGATGTTTTATTTTACTCTTCTGAATCTGCTCTCATTTTCGGTGCTTGCACTGATTTTGAAGTTATTTTTCTCAAGCACTTATTGAAATCTATTATTTTTAAAGTCTTATTTTTATAATTTATTAAAGTTTATTATACATTTTTAGTATTGTTAACTAACAAAGGGCAAGAGTCATAACATTACAGTCACTCAAAATCCTAACTATAAGAGGTTAAATTTCGAAAGAGCTAGGCACTCTGGTCATCCACCCAACGAATTATATTTCCCTCTTGAGTGAAGATACTTGAGATTCAAATGAATTTTTGTGCTCTACCATCAACAGATTCATTTTCGAATAAATTGGCCTACTGAAACTAGTCCAAATCAGTCGTAATGTAATTTTGTAATGTAATACGATATGTAATCATGAAAGCATTCTCAAGCGTCGCTGAGGTCATCGACAGTCAGGATTGGCCGAGTTTGTAGGATTTGAAGTGTTGGGGATATAAAATATTCCTTTCAGTGAGGTTACAACCTCACCAATAGATGGCGCTTCCAGCGAATATATGCGTCATCCCCCCGGAATGGTGGGTTTTTGAGGCAGAAGCGAGAGCGGCGGAGAACGAGACAGACGTGAGAGAGACAGACTCCGGTTTTACAGGCACGAGGTCACGTTTCGGTCAACGTGGTGGTCAATAGGCTTAGCGGGCCACGTTTTTCGGTCACCGTGGTAGTCGATAGGCTTAGCGACAATTGAGTGTATGCTCCTTGAAATAGCTCATGTTGTAAACCAGTATTTAATCGGAAATCAATCTAATGTTTAATTAAACAGTAATTTTATCCTAGCCAGTTGGTTTTTTCTTTGAATATTAAGATCCTGGACATAGTAGCTTATCCCTAGACACCAAAAGAAAAGCCACTTGTATAAGTAAAATACACCCCTACATAAATATATTTTCAAATTAGATTGCATATATTAATATTTAAATGTTGTTAAAAATATTTCGAAAAGATATTTTTTGAGGAAGCTAAAAAACAGAATTTTATTGGACTGTGAAATATACAATGTATTTATTATTATTATTTAAAAAAATAAATTTTTTTTTGAATATTTTTATTAGAGTTAATTTTAGTGTTATAATGATTAATTTCTTGTGTCATATGTTAAAAAGATTTTTTTTAAAAAAAGGAAAGTATATATTTTTTCTACTGAAGTTGTATAAGTAAAAAAAAATGTTTAGATTCCAATTGATGTCAATGCATTCTATCATTTGTACATGCTGTGTATAGGTATAGGTGAGCTTGTCGGATAAAAGGTTCAGTTCAGGCTTCATAATTTTAATTGTGAAAAATCTACTTCCTTAGAATGTCTTACCATGCAGTTATCAATTCTAAATATAATAAACATAAAAAAATAGTGTTTCAATGGGAAAAAAAATATGGGCTTTTTATTCTGTTTTAAATTTACAATAAGATTTTGGAAAATCTCAAACCTATCGATTTTTTATTCCAATAGGTCAATTTTTAACGAATTGAAATGGTACTATTTTTAGCCAATTCATTATGTACTATTTTTTATTTGTTTTTTATAATGAATTAAGTTTTGTTTTGATTTGTTTCAATAAATAATAATATTGAACCCATTTTTTAATTATGTTTTCAGTTTTATTATGTCATTTCAATCATGCTAATGTGCAAGTATTTTTCATAAATAGTTGAGACCAAATCCCGGGACCCATCCCGGGATTTGGATAATGTAATCCCGGGATTGAAAATACAGCACGGGATTGCAAACCCTAAGCACGTCCATCCCATAGTCACTGGTCATGACTTCAATGCTATTCATGCCTTCTGCTCTTTTCTACAGATTTCTACTATTAAGTGGAAAGAAGTGCGTGGGGATTTTCGATGGATTTGAACCGTTTTCATCCGTATCTACACATTTCTGACAAGTTGACATGATCTAATCGCCACCACAAGTCCATTTCACTAATGCTTAATATGTTTACTATCTCTTTCTTAAATATTGTTTTGAAATGCATTCCTACATGCATATGTTGATAGAAATAGGATATTTAAATTAATGGCATTTCTTAAAAATCATGAAAAAAATTAAAGGGGATGTTATTTAAAGTTATATAAAACTACCAGAAAACCGTCTACATTCTAAACGCAATTATTGGGATGTGTAACATTTTACTCTTTTTAAAGTATCATTTTTTTCCTTTTATTTAAAAGTAGACTACTTAATCTTCACATTTCGAACTATTACTGAGTGTTTAAAATCTTTAACTTTTGAATGCTAAATAACACAGCTCAGTTTGATGGAAACGAAAAATAGATATTTGAATGCAGTGATTAATTTCATTAGTTAAGATAGCATATTGCTCTTTGAGAATATTTCTTTTTCAGATCGACAAAATTTCAAAATTCGAAAATTCTTTATTGGGAAATTTTACTTTTAACATTGTTAAAAGAGGAAAAAGAGTAAACAAAAATGTTTATTATACTGCATATATAATATACATCATAAAAAAAGAAACGCATCTTGAAAGCTTAAGAACATATCATACAATTTTTATGTATAAAAAATGTTATGCAAAAATATTAGATTTAAAAATTTGGCAATTTTTAGGTCAGTATATCTTCAGTTATAATAAAACCATTGTACTAATTCAGTATACCACAATAAGTTGAATAATGTCTCACAAAATGTTTTATTTTTTTAATTCCAATCAGGTAAAATAAATTTCCAGAGATATGATTCAAGAGATATTCTGTAAAGATTGGCCTATGGGTATACAGAATGATTCTGATGTCTTCTCGTAAGTAGAACACACCAGATTTAGATAAACGCCAAATCTGTTTTTCGTTATTCCTGACGATCCTGAGAAGGACAATGGAACAAAATTATGAAATTATTGTATTGTCATCGGTCTTAAACAAGTGTACAAAATTTCGAATTAATTCGGCCTTTTAAAGTGGGTAAAAATCGAGTTGAATGATTCCGTTACATACAAGTGAAACTCTTAAAAGCGTGTTAAAAACACACGCAACCTATGTTTGGAAGCTGTCTGGCAGGGATGCAGAGGGGAATGGGGAGGTAAAATTGAATGATAAGAAGCGAAAATAGAGCTGTGTGACTCCGGACATGTTTACTCACCTTTTCACCGAAACATGTAAGGATTTGATCAATTATTTTCTTCAGAGAAATGACCTTCAAGAGACGTTATTTAACATCTTATGTGAATTGATCAAACACCAAACCCTTAGAGATTTAATCAAATCCCTAATTTCATGATTTCCTGCCACGCGTATATATTTATAATTAATCTCCACTCTCTATTTTGCAAAGGAATACAACCAGTTGACATTAAAACGTTTTTTTTTTTATCTAAATGCGTTACCATGATTGTATTACAGAAAGAGGGAGAATTTCTTATATACCTTCGTTGTTCATTTTGTTTCGAAAACCTCAAAAATATCTCTGGGTTAGGTGCCTTTCGCGTCTCGCTGATTGGAGTGAAGCAAATAGTTTTTCAATATTTTCAGACACAACACACGTTGAAGCACATTCCCATTTTTGAAAGTTTTTTCGTAAATATAATTCATATACTTTGTGTATTCTGGCAAGATCTAATCGTTTATCGGGATAAATTTTTGGAATTTTTTAAATGGAAATATTGGATGTGGAGTTTTCTGTCCATTCAATACGTTGCAATACTTCCGATTCTAAACATGGTCAACAATATCCTGCAAGGTTTCGTATTATAAGTAATTAAAACGACATGCCAGCACAAAGCTGAATACAATTAATTTCATACAATATAGATATCATATCTTAATTTTACTGAGGTTTCAGTATAACGAAGTACATATGGGAATATGTAGACACTGACTGAAAACAACGATTTAGGTTAGAAACATCAAACTACGATTTCTTCGTGATTTCATTTTTTGGAATGTTAGTGGGGTGATATAAAATATATATAATTATGTATCAACATTTTATAAGTTACGTCTGATATTGGAAAGAGCAAACGGTGATATTAAATAATTGACCTGTTTTGTGTTTGGCAGCACATATACTAAGATATGATAAGCAGCATTCGTCGGGTATTCATTCCATTTTTTTCGCTTTGATATTAGTTTCACACACACTAAAAAAGTACAAATTGATTAATATTTAGACACTGAGCTGCTACCAACCAACTTCCTCAAGTAGAATCATCTCCCGTCTCTTTTGACATTTTTCAGAAGATACCCTTTAATTATTTTTTCAAAATTCGCCCACACTTCCTATTTACGGCAACAAAATGAAATTCGTACTGCACAGAACAGGCCATTTGCATACTCAACATGTTTATTTGTTTAAAATGTTGCTTGATCTTTTTTTCGGATAAAACTTTGGATAAAACATGTCATGAATGGAAATTTTGAGCTTACTTTTTTTTAGTACTTTTCCGCTTGTTACTTAGTTTTTGAATAACAATTTATCACATTTTTTAATCGAGAGTAACGGCTTTTATTCCCATATTTTTAGTTTTTAAATAATGGTCCATAAATCTTTAAATTTTAAAAGCAAATACTTCTCTGCCTTTTTAGAATTAATTTTAAGGAACTTTCTGTAAAGCACGAATCTTTTCTTCTCGTTACGTAATTTTTAATGATTAGTTTGCCAAATTCTCTCTCTGTGTATGACCATTTTTCTAATACATATTTTGTATATATACAGATATGTATTAAGTAATTGAAAAATAAGCAGTGTGTTTATACAACGGTATTGAAGAATACAATTTATAACTTCACTGGATTGAAAGATTACTCTTTTACACTTAAGAGATTTGCTTATAATAAATTTTAAATTTTCAAATAATTAATGGTAATTAAAAGAAATTAAGAGTCAAAAATAAAGTGAACGTTATTATATTTTACAGACTTAATGTTCTGCAATTATAACTGATGATTTGTTCTTTGTCAAAATTTTTCACAAAAAAATAACATTCTATTGTGCAAATATATATTTAATAAATAATTTTTTTGCTTAGGGTTTTTTTAAAAAAATAAAGTTTTAGTTCATAATGTTTTCATTTTGATTGCATTGAAATTCTTTTTTACAAATTGTACGATGCGAATATTCCAGAACTTAATTATTTCTTATTTTATTTTGATTGCTGTATTTTTCATTTATAATAAAACAAAGAATACTATTTCATCTGAGAAATACCAATGTGGTAACTTAAATAATAACTGTTATATTATACATGTATTAATTTTGAAAAATGAGTTTTTCCCCCTTTGGTAAATACAATACATTGACTTGTAGTAAAATAAATAAGAGGAATAGTTCAGAGACCTTCTCAATTAAATAATGTAAGGTAGTTTTATAAATGTAAGGAGTAGCTTTAAATGGCATTCTTTTTATTTAATCCATATGCCATTAACTCTAAGTAAACTGAAGCTTGGCTGAAAGCTAAGTTACTTTCCACAGTCACATAAAAGACGGAGAGAATGAAAGAAAAATAAAACGTCAATAGATTAGAAAATACACCTTTTCTTCCCAAGATATAAATCACTTAAAAGAAAATAGGTTAAAAGTAGTTTATTTTATATAATACGGTATTCAATTCCTCCCCCCTAGGGTATGTTTGTCTACATGCTATAGAAGGAACATTTTATATTCATATTTTAAAATATTTTTCATTTTTCAGCTAATGGTATTATCTTTGTCATAAACTATTTTAAAACAAACTTTACTATATTTTACGAAAACATTTAATAAAATCTACGAGTTCATGAAAATATGTACTATTTTTATAGATTCTATTTTATGTTCGTGACTTTGTATTCAATATTTAACTTTATGTTGAGCATTCCGACTACTCATAAAGTGTTTTTAAATTTATTTAAGGTCTTATAAGAAAAAAAGTCTTGTTTTATTAGCGTATTACATATTGGTTCAGAAGTTATCTAAAGAATTCTTGTATTCGGAAGTCTTATTGAGGTATCAGTGAAGGGATGGTTTTTCGATTTATAATTTTCAGTAGTAATCCATCTCTTCCAAATATTGTTTCTCATAGCAGCCTGAGAAAGTTTTGGCGTGGTATTTTCTCAACAGGAAAAAATTAATGAAAAATTTCTAAGTTTTAAAAGCTATTTTTTAAACAAAAATTGGCATTGAAATCAAGCTTAATCAAGTAATTATGAGAATTTTAAGAAAACTCAAAACATAGTCAAACAGAAATGGTTTTAGTAGTGAAAATCGAAATTAATTACCATTTCACACTGAAAGAATTGATTGTGCTCAAAAATATTTTTAATTAATTCCATTTAATAGAGAATAAATGCTTTAAAATAAAACCGAAACCATAACCTAAGCTCAGAAAACTTGAAATTTCTTAAAAACTAATTTGTTAGCAGATCTGAAATTTGGTGGCAAGCTTCTCAATGATATGGGCCACGAGAACATGCAAAAAAAATCTTTTTTAATGTTCTGTGTGCAGCCTTAAAATACTTCTCTCCTTCTTGTTGAAATCTCTTCATATTATACTTTACATATGTGTCTTGCAGAAGCAGTCGTTTCCTTCACAGTGCGTCGCTTCTTATTTTATAGAAGTGTGTATATTTTTTTTAAAAATAAAACTTCAAGGAATTCGATGTAAAAAAAAGAGAGCTCTTACTAGAATTTGTTAAATTTACCACGCATCAAAAAATTGGGTACAATATTTTTATCTAGCAGTTTAATTTCTTCTTTATCCAAAAGGAAATTTTATCTCAAGCATGCTTATTTTTAGTTGACACCACACATAAAAACATAAATAAAATAATTAGCATTTTAATGCATTAAAAGAGATAAAAAAAAACTACATTCTTCCTTAATCTTAATATAAAAAATTCTTTTTAATAGGATCTCATCAATCGGTGTTTCGGAAAATATTTTAATTATTTTTCTTTCAAACTGAAAAAAAAGGTATCTACTCATAAGACTTCTACAATAATCCCATTTTTAATGTTATAGTTTTTTAAAGTTAATGTCACTAAAATTAATTGAATTCTTAGGATTTACATTTTCATTTTGAGATTAAAAATTGTGCAGTTATAAAAAAAAATTAAAAACATTTTGAACAAATAGATGTATTTTAAAATAGAATTTTTTTAAAAACAGAAGTGTTTTAAAAATTAAGATAAAATATCGATAGATATTTATATAACAAGAGAATTATTCGAAAACTAATAGAGTATAAATTGATATTGGGAGATAGGGAATGTAAAAAAGAAGAACAGTAAAAAATACTCTTTTATATTTATCATCCAAAAAAAAAATTTCAATAACTCATTGTAAATTATTTGAAATATTACAAAACTAATTCAGTAGCTTTTCTATGTTAAGCATTATCATAGAAATTTGGATCAATTTTTAGCCTTTAATTTTTGTAACTCAACTTGTTATTGTATGTAAAATAATACATTTGTTTGTTTAACACATATCTAGAGCAACATATTAGGTTCCTATTACGATTAGTCTTTATTGAAATCAGGAGTCGAAATTCAATTGAAATTCACAACGAAGCTACCAGACATAAACATTAAGCTAGCAATGCCACTTACAATAATGTAAAAAAATGCAGGCTATAAGACTTTAGATTCAGAAACGGATGTTGGGAACATAAATTGTTTTATTTTTTTCGACCTAGAAAACTATTTCATAAATTTCATTAGAAATTATTTTATTAGAAATGATTTCATTAGAAATGACTTTATTAGAAATTAATTTTATTAGAAACGAGAACTTTTTATTTAAAACAGACAGCACCCCAGATTGTTATATTTACTCTTGTATTAGTTTTAGTGTAAGTTAAGAGTTGAAATTCATTACTACATCAAGAAAAAATAATGGCAGTTTTTGAGCCTGCAATCCAAAAGCGAATAAGCTAGTGATTTAACTACACTCTAAGGTAATCAAGAAAGGTACAAGAAATATTTTTAAAAACTGAAAATAAAGTTACTCGTAAATGTAAAAATAACCCTTCAATATAGGTTCACAAACTTTTTTTAGAAAATATTTTCGTCCTAATGAGAAGAAGAAAAAAAAGAGTGTGCTTTAGACCACACGACAGATGTATAACTTATTTAGTTCCATCTATATGTATGTACATTATATGTTTAGATATATATATATATATATATATGCATGTATATTCATGTACACATCCATGTATATACGTTAAATTTAGGGCCGTGGGTAGCCTAGTGGTTAGAGCATCGGACTCCAGACCGGATGGCCTGGGTTCGATGCCATTTCAATACCACGGAGTACGTGCTCGTTAAATCAGTGAGTGCGAAAGTCTTGTGGGCGGTCGCAGCAGAAACCCCGAGTGCAGGGGGCTGGTGAATATTTCCCTGCTCTCTAGTTCCATGCCTAAATAATGGAGGGGCAGATAGGTGGTGTCACCATCTATCGTAAGAAAGTCCAACATGTCTCACAGGCACTGGCAACTTTCATTCCTTCCCTTCGGGAAGGATACGATAACAACAATTTACTACAAATATTTAAATTTATTATGGGTTTTCATCGATAAACTAATATTGTTGAATAGATTTTTTATTTTTATTCATTATTTTCATTGTCGGATTCATCGGTAATTAGTGTGGTTGATTGTAAGAACGAGACAATATTCTTATGGTTTGAGAAATAATATACATATGTTTTCGAATGAAAATTAGAAAGATATATAGAGAAAACTGCATCGATTGTTGTTCCATGTCTTGTGGCAGGTTCATTTCGGTTATTATTAATTTTATTCATTTGTAGTTCTAATTTATCTTGTAAAAAGTTTACCAAGAGTTATCCATCTTCAAACGTGAAATTAACATTGAAATCTTCTGCTAAAATAGTGGTAACCCCTTGATAGTTTTCTCCTAATTCTTCAGAGCCTACTCGACCGTAAATCATAAGTCTTTTATATAAAAACTTTATAATGTTATTAACTGTGTTATTGGGCGAAATGTAAGCAACTTCCATTACGATGTTTGTTCCATCGTTCAAAACACAGTGAGCAGCACATATATGACAAATTTATGACTGACCAATATCAATTTCACGAATACATCATAATAATATGTCCATGTTCGAAGTTACTATATGTGAGGCTTCATTCGATTTATGATAAATTGCCACTCCTGCTAATGTAACATTTTTACGCTTAAATTTTGCAATACAATTAAAATTCGGGATGTTAATATTTTCATCATCATTTGACCAGGTTTCTGATAGAAACAAAATATTGCTTGAATCCATTACTGCTCAAATCTGACACGAGTTTTCTGAGACTTTGGAAATTGAAAATAACCATAGACTACTTTTTTCTGTCATTCATGAAAAGTAGAAAAAGTAGCCGTGGGTTTGCGAAGCGGTCACCCTCCTTCAGATTGACCGCACTCTGCCTTATTGCAGTTATGAACTGAAGTGCAGTGGGTGCTTAGTGCACTCCACCAAGGTTGTTGATGAGGTAATATAAAAATAAACAAATATGAATGAATAAAAAAAGTAAATATTGTTGACAATATGTTGAACGAAGATTTTCCTTTTCACAAGACTAATACCTTGATAATTATAGCAGGTGGGGAAACGTTACTTATTAATAGGATATAAAAGCCACAAGTCCAATGTGAAGGCACGCACATCACATGCACTAACTCACTCACTCCCTTCCCAAGTCAAGCGTACGTCCTTTCACCTCACCCGATTACACTTTTCATAACGCTCTTGTCAAACATTCACCAGCTTACTCCCCAAGTCAAGATCGCGTAAAGAAGTTTTATTTAAAAAATGCATAAAATATCTTAATAAAAATTGTAATTGTAAAGTTATTGAAAAATATTATTCATCTGAACCTATAACCACCCATGTAATTATTTTTAAAATACCTTAATAAAATATTCTAATTTCAAAATCATACTCTCGAAAAATAAAGCTTCAGCGCGCCAATCCTAAAAATAATTTGAAATAACTCTCGAGATTTGAGTGGCAACTGTAGTGAGCAAATTTGCCTTAACTCATCTCTAGGACCCTTTCATGACGTTTGCTATAAGAGAACCTCTCCTTATGAAAGCAAATGAATGTTGCTGCTATATACACTCATGAACCAAAAATTAGCGCACGCAGAAGGAGTCGTCAAAAGGAAACCAAATTTTACATACATAATCACTACTCTGATCTAAGTAAATTAGAAAATCAAAGAAAAAGGATCATTTATTTCAGAGAAAAAGGCACAAGAACGGAGGAACCCTCTCTAGCGCGAATGCACGATGCGATACGATCGGATATTGAGGCATACAAGTTCTGTAGGATGTCTTGAGACATTTCATACCATATTTGCTGTAACCTTGCCTCTAGTTCGTCCAAACTCGTTGGATACCCGTCTCGCCGTCCCAAATGATCCCAGATAGGGTCCATTGGAGACAAATCTTGGGATCCGGCCAGCCAAGAAAAGGTAGTAACAGCGTGGAAACTGTCTTGTAACACCCTTGCCGTGTGAAGCCGATCATTGTCTTGTTGATAAATGGCTCCTGGGAGCCGTTGCATGAGTGGCAACACATGTGGTGGCAGGATGTCATGGTGCCACGGATCAATACTAGGGGTGACCGTGTATTGTAGGCAATGGCAGTAGTATGGGTTTGATAGCTGTCAGATAAAAAGTGCCTTTCTCGAGATGATGGCTGTCAGATAAAAAGTGTCAGTTGGTATAGAATCAAGAATTGAGAAGAACATTATACTCTTATAATATGTTCTCTATATTTTAAAAATTGGATAAAAATAAGTAAAATTGTCATCCGCATACGAGGTATTTTTCAATAAAAAAAGTGAAGAGAGAAAAAAAAGTTTCAGTCACGAATTAAAAAAAGAATAATAATTGATGGGAAAATCATTGATAGAGCACATCAAAATGGGGAAGCATAACTTTTAGCAAGTTTGTATCTTCACATTATTGTGCAACAAACACTTAAAGAAATAACCTTGAGAGAAATTACGCAATTGAAACGATGTGAGCAAATGTGTGTGAAGCGCACTAAGAAACAATTATAAAGGGAGTGCGCAGTTAGAATCGTCTTACTGGTAAATTGACGAAAATGTTTTTCTCCTGTTGGAGTTCATGTGGTGATAGATTTTCGAGAAAGTACGCCGTTCTTTTTTCAAGGCGAAAAAGAAAAAAAAAACATTTTAGAATCGGGGGAATGTCTGAAGAAAAATTAACAAAAGAAATGTTTATCGGTCGAAATCATCATTTAATCACTCAGCGACATTGGAAATGGACAGAAAAAATGTCGGCTTGCTTATTTTAGTAATTCTCGCTGTTGTAGAATTAATTTTTATAATAATATCGAACCCTATTGAGGCAACGGAAAACGAAGTTAAAATTAATAATAAAACATGCATTCGTTCGACTCACATAGGAAGGAAAATATTTTATCATGAGTGTTTAAAACACGGAGTAAATGTTCATGACATACGACATTTCTTTAATTTAAACTCAACATATTTATCAGCTAGCTTTTTAGGAGTTCAACTGTCTGAGAAGGAATTTCAGAAAGTATGTGAACAATGTTCAAACTGAAACATCCTTCGTGTTTACTGTGTGTGGGAGCATCACAATCGGGAAAAACCTTGCTGGTGCGACAAATTATTGCACATAAATCATATGGATATGAATTCAAAAACATTATATGATGCTTCAAAGTTTTTCAGCCATGGTTCATTGAAGAAAAAGAAATCAAATTTGTTCAAGGTCTCCCAGAAAAGTTCCAAAGCGAAAGCCTAGTTATAATTGACGATTTAATGAATAACTTGAACGAAAAAATTGCTGAATTGTTTACGATTACAGCACACCATTCTAAAATTAGTGTAATCCTGATTTTACAAAATTTATTTCCCAGAAATAGAGTGATGCGAGACATAAGTCTGAATGCACAGTATATAATATTGTTTAAAAACAACCGTGATGTAGGGCAAATTCAGTACTTTGCAAGACAAATATATGGAAACAAAGCATCATCATTTATGGATGCTTACAAAAAGAGCACGCAAGGTAATTTTAACTATTTGTTGGTGGATCTACACACACCCGAGAACGGACGAAAAATTTAGGCTCCGAGAGAGCGTGTTCCCTGATTCCAATGGATTTTATTGGATTTATGTACCGATAAAATTAAGAACATAAAGAAACATTACCATTTATTGAAAGTATTGCTCAGCGAATCTCCAGCACACAAAAAAGCCATTATACGAACCGCCGATAAAAGCCAATTACATTGTCTATGCGAAATTTGCTTAAACGTCTTAGGTGGTAATTTATCAGTAAACGTAAAGAAATTACGTAAATATAAAAGAGCCATAAGAAAAGTTGTCGATAAAAAATTATCCTTAGAAAAAAAAAGAAAAGAATTAATGAATCAAACTGGGGGATTCCTTCCTATTATTCTTCCTGCTGTCATTTCTACCTTGGCAACTTTTGCTGGAAAAGCACTATCACAGCAAATTTAACATCTGAAGCAATGGCCAGAAGAACAGCTGTTATTCCTGAAGAATTCGTATCATCCTATTTTTCCAAAACACCTGACATTGGAGCACAATATATTGAAAACCAAATATCGAGACTTCTTCATGAATCAAATTATTCTGACGATACAAAAGCAAAACTATTAAGCCAATTGCTTTTGAAGTATCAGCATATTATTAACGAGCCTAAACCACCATTGCGTGTTACTATTGAAGAGTCAAAGGAGCAGGGACAATAATTACCTAGAAGTAACACATTGGAAGATTCTATATTACGCGAAATAATTCTTTCCGTTCCTACCAATTTCCAAAAATTTATTCAACCCATTGTAGAGAAACTGAAGACGCTTAGCTATGCTTGGAATGAATATGGTGAATTGATGAAAGATAGTGAAATCATCAAAGGTACGAACGTTATTGATTTATTTTCGTATTTGATTAGGAACGTAAAAAAAGGGTGTGAACCATATGGTTTTGCTGTTTTTTGGAAGGGCATAAAAGAGATAAAAATCCCTACACGATGGATTGGCACCCAAAAGTTAGTGCGAGATCTTGAGTTCGATGTAAACATAGAGGAGGATGAGAACAAAATCGATATCACATCTTTAGAACAAAGTATTACTCCAAGAGGAAAAAAGAAGAAACAAAGTGGAAAAAGAAAATGGAAAAACTACTAGAATCAGTGTATTATGATTTTTCCAATCCAGCATCGTTCGGTGGAGTAAAGAAACTGTCAAAAATCTCTAAAGTACCATACGAGAAAGTAAAACGCTGGCTAATGACCCAGATACGTATTCTTTACATAAACCAGTTCCGTATAAATATTCTCGAAGAGCAACTCTTTCATATGGGATAAATGATTTATAGCAATGTGATTTGGTGGACTTACAACATTTAGCTGTACATAATAGTGGGCTTAAGTTCTTACTCACTATAATTGATGTGTTTTCAAAGTATGCCTATGTTATACAGCTTAAAAATAAAACTTCTACTGCTGTAAAGGATGCCTTTGAAATTTTATTGCAGCAGGTTAAGCCTAATAACATTCAAAGCGACAAAGGTAAGGAATTTTATAATACACAACTCCAAGCTTTATTTAAGAAGTATGGAATTAATCACTATTCAGCAGACGGGGATCATAAAGCTAGCGTTGTTGAGAGGTTCAACAGAACATTAAAAACTAAAATGTTCAGGGTTTTTACATATAGAAAATCTTATAAGTATGAGGACGTTTTACAATCTCTAGTGAAGTCGTATAATAACAGCGTACATCTCGCAGTATAGGTATGGCACCAGCAAAAGTCACTCGTGATTCAGAACCATTGATCTTCAAAACATTATATGGTTATACATTTAAAAACCCGAAAGTGATACTAAATAAGGGAGATTTAGTAAGAATATCGAAAGCTAAGAAATCGTTCCGACGAGGATACTTACCAGGTTAGAGTGATGAGGCATTTAAAATCTCAAAAGTGTATCCCTCTCATCCAACCACGTTTGAGCTTCAGGATCTTAAATCAGAAACTATAAAAGGACGATTCTATGCAGAGGAACTCCAGAAAATTTCGAAGCGTTCGGGTGGTTATTGGCATGTAGAAAAGGTTCTCAAAACAAAAGGCAGAGGTAGTAAAAAAGAGTATTATGTAAAGTGGAAAGGCTTTGATAATCGGTTCACTTCATGGGTAAAGGCAGCATGGATGAAGTGAACGATTTTTTTGTTACATTACCCAGCAACGCGAGCATGGATTACTTTCCAAAAAATACGCAAGCATCATTTAGAACTAAACTAGCGCGTCCAATAATACTAACCGCCGCCCATCCGGTATAGTGGTCAGGGAAGCTGACTGCGGTGCCGCAGGGACTGGGTTCGAATCCCGGAGAAGGCATGGATGTTTGTGTTGTAATCCTTTCTTCTGTCTGTGTTGTTTACCCCCGTGTTATACGTTCGGTGGTGCACGGGGTTTATAAATGTTAAAAAAAAAATAATAATACTAACCGGTGAATGGGAAGTAGGTTTATCAGAGATTTTCGTTCCCCGAACCTCTTCTCTTCTCTTCTCTCTCTTCTCTGGTTCAACATCGGAAATCATAACAATAAATATTCGATAATATATGAAGAAACTAAAATTGTGGAAAAAGATTATGTTGAACATGAAATCAGAGTGAAAATTGACAAGGGAACTTCAGACAAGGAGGTAATCGATACAATTAACCAAAGTATTGAAGAAAAATGTGGGCATTTTGTCTCTTTTGCATTGGATCAAAAGAATATAATCGTGTATATCGCTCCGAATTATGAACTGCACTTGAGAGCTGCTGATGCACCACGATTGTTAACTATGTTACACTTACCGAGAGAAGATAGAATTATAAAAAATTCAGAGAGTTTTATGTTCAGAAAACCCACAAAGACAAACAAAGACAATTTTCTGAAAATTATTGCTAGAAATCTCAAGAGACATTATATAATTCGAGCCACCAGGTTTAATCATAAATATACCGATCTTGACAATATGCACCATGAAATATTCCGGCATATAAATTTTAATCTTATGCAGACAGGGATTGGAGGAGCGGCAGATTTTATTTTCGACTTCACGGAGAATAAGGTTCAAATAACTGTTCAAAAAAATGTTGAGCTCGAATTCCGGTTACTATATGCCCCTTTGCTTATGAGGATGTTGAGCATGACGAAAGATGTTGTTCTAACCGGTAAAACTCTACATGTTTTACAAAAAATTGATAGACCTCCATTGAAAGAATTTTTCCGCGTTAGCATTACAGATAAACCAACAATTCCTGTGAAAGTAAAGAAAACCGAACATTTGGAACTAGAAGTAGGATTTTATAAAAATTCCGAGCAGTTGTTTGGATCCTTTAAACATCTTGCTTTAAATCATTTAGCAAATAATAAAGTAAAAATTCCTATTCCTGATACATCTACTGTGAATTTACAAGATGGATTGAGAGATCTTTTAGGATTTAAAAAATCCACATTACACGGAGGAACTCATATATATGATTATCCACTGGAATTAGACTGAGGAATCACTTAAATTTATGTCTATAGTGATATCATAGAATCTCATTTTGTGGGGGATACTATTGCTCCTTTACTCCATATTATTCCTGTGATGTCAACTAAAGAAGACCAAATGGTGCTAAACTACCAAAGACCGCTGTATTTTCCTCTACGCAAGAATTATATTGATTGTATTGAAATCGAATTGAAAAGTAGTTCTGGAGATGGTATAATTTTTACGAGCGGGAAAACGCTCTTAGTACTCTCCTTCCGTCGCAGAACAGTATAAAAATACTACTTAACACATGCCGAATCATTTCAATCCTGACTGCGAAAGAGAATGCATTTAAATCAAAAAGCGTGCGAGGATTATTATTGCTCGCAGGTGCAGGCTGGTGGGGGGCAGTATTTTCAGGGAGTTAGCCACCAAAGAGGATATGGAATGTTTTCAAACTTATTCCTATTCATAACTCCCATAGCATTGAAAGCAGGAAAATATCTAGGAAAACATCTTCTGAGTGCAGGTTCAAAAGTAATGTCAGATGTTGTCTCAGGTTCATCTCTGAACGATTCAGCGAGATCACGATTTCGTGAAACATCAAAAAAGATAAAAGATGACATTATGCATAAAATCCAGAGTGGTTCGGGTATAAAAAGAAAGAAATCCCACAAAGAAAATCATTCGCATCGTGTCAAGCGAAATCGAAAGAGACGAAAAGAAACAAACATATTCTCGTAGTAATATGGATTTTTCCTGTTGCATCTCTGAGTCATAAGACTCCTATCGAATTTTACGTAAGCGGAAGTGGTGAACACTATCTTGATTTAGCCCATACACTTCTACATTTGCAAGTAAAAATTAAAAAGAGAAATGGAACAATACTTGGAGCGCCTGATCAAGTAGCTCCTATTAATTATCTTCCTAATACATTATTTTCTGAACGTTCAGTTACGCTAAATGATAAACAGGTTTCTTCACAAGCTAATTATTCATACAGATGCATATTCGATGCTTTGCTTTCACCTCGAGCTGTTCAAAAATCAATGCTGACATCCGGTCTTTTCTACAAAGATGCTGATTCTAAGCATGAATCCGTAGAACTAGCTAATGGGAGCGATAATATAAATCCTGGTTATCAAACCAGATACAACATTTGCAAAGATAGTAATCTTATAGATATGATAGGTCCATTACATTTCGATCTAGGCAACCAGAGTAAATGTCTTATCAATTCGGTGAATTTTCGAGTTAAGTTAGAAAGAAATAAAGATTCCTTTGCTCTAATGTCAGCTACGCAGGATTTTAAAATACTAATACTACATGCATCTTTATTTGTTAGAAAAGTGAAAGTTGCTCCCTCAATTTTGACTGCTCATGAGGTAGCTTTAAGCAAGGGTGTCATTAAAATGCCGATTCGTAGAACAGAAGTAAAATCTTTCGCACTCTCTTAAGGAATGCAATCAGCAACTATTCCTAATGCGTTTATTGGGCAGTTACCGACACGACTTATAATAGGTATGGTTTCTAATACTGCATTTAATGGAGATTTTTCAAAAAATCCACATTTAATTTTAAGCATTATGATTTATCATACCTCTGTATATTAGATGGAAATCGTATGATTCCTTCAAAGCCTTTTCAACCAAAATTTGATCAGAGTAACAGTTACGGCAGATGTTATATGAGTCTGTTTACTGATTTGGGTCGATACCATAAAGATCAGGACATTAATATAAGTAACAGTGAATATAAGGATGGGTATACATTGTTCGCTGTAGATTTGACTCCTGATCTCAGCGCAGACGGAATGCACGAAAGTGTTTTACGCAATGGTAATTTAACTAATGATATAAAATTCATCAAAGCATTACCTGAAGCAGTCAATTTAATGGTTTATTCAGAGTATCGAAATACTATAGAGATTGACAAAACTCGTAGCATTTTTTCAGATTTTTAAGATGGATAGTATAACTCTGTGTAGACTCGCATGCAGCGATTTCCTTCTTCGCTCCGAATTTGGGGGTGTATATGCTTCTGATGAATTGCCTAAAACACTCGATAGTTATTCGTGTTTTATTGTAAATTTAGATCCTAAAACAAAACCGAGGAGTCATTGGATTGCAATAGCTTTCAGAAACAACAAATGTTTCTATTTTTGTAGTTACGCTTCTGTGCCGAACAACAAAAATATTTTAAAGTTCATAACAGATAATGCTGAAAATTTAGTATAGAACAAATGTCGATATCAAAGCCTAGTGTCGTATACCTGTGGTCACTTTTGCCTCCATTTCTTGTACAATTTTGTGAGAAACCAGTCTTTGTCGCCACTGGAGTCTGATAAAATTGAAAATATTGAAAAGTTTATAAAAAAATTTGTAGCTCGTAAATTTCGTTTGTAAAACTGTTGCTTTTCACCATATTCAAATCAAACATGTGAAGCACGTGATTTCAGAAATAAACGTGTTTAGACATGTATCTACAAAATATTATGACCTTGATGCATATATAAATTCAAGTTTCAACATGTTTTTCTGGAGGTCGCATTTCATACCGCACATATAAAAGAGATACACTAAGCGTGAAACTCTCATTGTTGCTTCGATTGATTTAGCAAACAATGACTTCCGAACCGCGATATGGTTTTATTTACTTGAAGCGTACTGGATCAGCATATATGATCCATTGCTTCACTGATTCTCTTTACGAAAATATGATATCCTGTGTGCAAGCGGCGAACTCCTATCAAATGGATACAGTTGATTCAGATTGCAGATTAAAGATTGCCTATTTCAAAGTCCTCAACAATAATGATATTGTCAGAGAACTCCATAATGGCTTTGCTATGAACCATCGACAAATATTTGATTGTAAAGAGTAATACAAAACAAACATCGGCAAATCAGTTACTTATGATTCGAAAGATCTACAATGGATTTGGTGATTGGTGCGATTAGAATTGCTGACAAGTTCAAAGCAATGTAGAATGACTGCACCGAGAAAATGAGTAACGTTTTAACTCTGCATATAATTGTAATATCATACAACATTTATATCCATTCATCGTACTATATTGTAAGCAAACGAAATTGATTGTTGCACTTTCAGTCTTCAAGATTGATTTGGTGCCTTACATGCAAAAACAACGCAAAGAAACTGATTGTAATTCAATGTAATTTTTAAACTATCCCTAAATAAAGATCTAATTTATATAACGTCAAGTGCGTCTGTGTTATTTTTCTTTCGTTTGTCATTTTGTCTTACGCAATGGGGAAGTCACGTATTGTTTCATTAACGCTTATATAATCGGGGGTATAAATACCAGTTATATAACCCCTTGTATCCCCTAACGATCTTGCTAAAGTATTCATCTTCTCCTCTTCCTGACGATCTTGCGAAGTCATTTTCCCTCTTCCTTGGGTGTGAGTTTCAAAGCTATACAAACTCAACATGGATAGTCAAAAGGCGAGTGTCAGAAAGTGTTGGAATTTTATTATTTTTCAGGATGCTTGTGTGGCATGTCTAATATAAATTTCTTAAGAAAATAATGCTAAGTTTTTCACTCTCACCAATAGGCTTAACTGATAGCGAATCTGATGAAGAGCAGCTTTTTTCTCCTCCTCCTCCTCCGAAAGAAAAATACAGCAACGGTAAACTAAATTAATTTACTTTTATAAGTCAATTTAGAGTTAAGCTGTTATTTAGCAGTAAAGCAAGCGTTTTTTTTTTAATAGAAAAAAGGAAAGCGAGGGTCGAGAAAAAAGAGGAGCCCAGCAAAAAACCACGAACTGACTACAATTGCACGGATCCAACCGAGGAGAGAAAAATAATCCCGCCGATAAGTGCTTACCTAGGGAAAGGGGTTACAATCAGCATTAAAGAGTACCGGAAATCATTTTATCTATCTCTACAGAAGACCGTCGGGGAAGATATTAAAAATAGATTTAATATGAACTTAGAACAGCTTGGAGCCCTAAAAAAAGCAATTAA
This sequence comes from Trichonephila clavata, assembly GCA_019973975.1. Lineage (NCBI taxonomy): Eukaryota > Metazoa > Arthropoda > Arachnida > Araneae > Nephilidae > Trichonephila > Trichonephila clavata. The sequence goes on from BMAO01009362.1 coordinate 172,086, forward strand.
CGTTTTCAACGAGCACATAAAGAAGAATTGACTTTTTAAACGAAACATTTGTTAAAAAAAACTAAGTTGACGTTTCTTCCCTTTTTAAAATGTTTAACAGACTTGCTTCTAGTTTTAGAAATTACATTTCTCCCTATAGGCACATACCAACGCACTTATATCCGTATTCTTTGTACGAAGATATAAGAAATGATATTTTTTTGCTTTTATTACAGCAAAACATACCATTTCGACTTTTAATATGCATAAACATAGAACTAATAAAAGACACTCATCCCGGGTATTTAATACAAAATGCTTATTTTTGTTCTTTTGCTGAGCGCATAATATCTTCTAAACAAATAAAAAATAAAATTAAAACCTGTTTCGAAAAAATATTTAACTCCATCGAAACATTCATCAAAAACGGTAGTGGATGGGTTATTAATAAAATAAATTTCTTAGATGTGCATATTGGAATTTATAGAGAACCACGAGGAGGTTGTAGTAATATAAAACTACCTCAATGCTTAAAGAAGAAAAGGTCTCTTAGTATAAAATGTAGTGATCACAGATGTTTCGTGTACAGTTGCTTAGCTCCCATCTGTTTCCCACCGACACAAATTCCAATTCTCGAAGTAGTTATAAAAGTAAACTAAAATGCTTAAAATTAAAAAATCTGAGTTTCCCCATGAAACTCTGATATCAAGCGTTTCGAAAAAATAAACGATTTAAAAATAAATATTTTTACGTATGAGAAAGCAGTATTCCCCATATACATAAGTAACAGGAAAAAATGTTCTGAAATAAATTTACTTCTGTATAAAGAAAATTATTTTTTAATTAAAAGTTTAAACCGATTTTTAAATACGAAAAAGGGCATTCACCATTTTTGTTCTCGTTGTTTAATACGATTTCAGAGACGAAAGAGTCTTACGGACCATAGGCGAGTTATGCTGCCAAAAGGCCCCCAAAAAACTCTCCCCACCCAAAGTAAATACTATAAAATTTAATAATATACACAAAATGCTATATCATCCTTACGTAATATATGCAGATTTTGAATGTATCACAAAAAATATTTCCACAGTTTTACAAGATACCTCCAAAGGTTTCTCGGCTAACATAGAGCATCACGAACCAATCAGTTTCTCTGTTATAGCTATAAATATTAAAAACGAAATTATATTCCACAAATTTTATTGTGGAGAAAATACAGTCCAAACATTTTTACATACGATTAAAAGACTTGCAAAGTCTTTATTTAAAAAACTATCGATAAGCAAAGCAATAATCAAAGATAGCATATCGAAAGAAAAACCAAACTTTTGTTACATTTGTCGATTAAAATTCAATCGGGCGATAGAATAGTAAAGGATCATTGCCATGTCTTAGGAATATTCCGTGGTTTTTGTCATGATTATTGTAATTTAAATTTGAAACGAAGTAACTTCATACCCGTTATTCTTCTTAATTTTAAAGGATACGATTCTCATTTAATGTTAAAACACATGACTTCAGAATTTGTACAGCAAATTCACATCATCCCTACAAATACCCAAAAATTTACAAGTTTTACCCTTGATAATTATATTAAATTTATGGATTCCTTTGCATTTCTCGATTCATCTTTATCTTCTCTAGTAGAAACTTTAAAAACTTCAGGACATCGATTCGAGATTTTTGATTCTTTTTTTCATAACAAACCACATAAGGATTTACTAAAACAAAAGGGATTTTTCCCTTACAGCTATTTTTCTTCAAAACTTATTATAAATAAAAAAAATTTTCCACCACACGAAGCTTTTTTTAACACCCTAACTATCTCGAATATTAGAAAGAAGGAATATGAACATGCACTACATGTTTATCGAAAATTTAATTGCAAAAAATTTCAAGATTACCTCGAGTTGTATCAAAACACAGATACAATTCTTTTAGCCGAGGTATTCCAGTCTTTCCGAAAAATGAGCATGCAATATTACGATTTAGACCCCGTTCATTTCCTAACTATTGCTGATATGACGTGGGATGCAGGTTTGAAATTCTCGCGTCAAGAATTCAAGTTATTTTCGAAAGTAGAAGACTATGTTTTACTCGAATCTCAGATGAGAGGTGGTATGTGCTTTCTCGCTCAAAGGTATGCTCGGGCGAATAACCCATATCTTTCCTGTTATAACCCGAGCGAACCTTCAAGCTCTATTGTTAACTTGGATGTTAATAATTTGTATGGATTTTGTATGTGTGAACATTTGCCTGTGGGGGATTTTTTTTTTGGCTCTCATCTGAGGAAATAGCTGTTTTTGATGTTTCAAATATTTCTCGATACTCACCTACAGGCTACTTATTAGAAGTAGATCTGTTGTATAATAAATCGGCTCAAGATTTGTACGACTTTCCTTTAGCACCGGAACACTTAACTATTAGGAACCTCGTGTTATCCGATTATCCAAAACATCTATTGTTGGATAAAAATATTCCTTTCACAGAGAATAAAAAGTTCACCCCAAATTTTTACGCTAAAAAACGCTATATTTGACATTTAAAATTCTATTTAAAACACGGAATGACGTTAAAAAAATTCATCGGATATTAGCATTTTCTCAATCAGATTGGTTACGAAGTTACATACATTTTAACAGTGAAAAACGCCAACAAGCAAAAAGTGATTTCGAAAAATCATTTTTCAAAAAAATGAACAATGCATTTTTTGGAAAGACATGCCAGAACGTTAGAAAGAGAATAAATTTAAAAGCTGCTCTTACACCGGCTGAATGTCGCAAAAATTTAGCACACTCTCTGCTCGAATATTTTGAAAGCATAAACGAAAACTTCGCTATCTTTAAAATGAAGAGAATTAATTTAATACTTGATAAACCGATTTACGTAGAATTTTGTGTGCTCGAATTAGCCAAGCTGCATATGTATACTTTATACTTCTCAAAGTTCAAAAAATATTATAAGAATAATTGTAAGCTCTTGTACACTGATACGGATTCTTTATATATGCAGATATTTACAAATGACGTTTATAAAGATTTTAAAAATGAATTTTCTGACATCATGGATCTCAGCAATTATCCATCAACAAGTAAATTTTTTAATTCTGAAAACAACAATAAATTAGGATATTTAAAGGATGAGACAAAATCTCAGCCAATTCTAGAGTTTATCGGCTTACGATGTAAAATGTACAACTACAAATGTGAAAATTCTGAAACAAAAAAAGCAAAAGAAGTAAAACAAAGCTGTTTAAAAACATAACGCATGAAAATTTTAAAAACACTTTATTTAATGAAACATTGCTTCGCCACAAGCAATTTTCTATACGGTCTAAAGCACATACTCTGTCTACAACTGTAACAAACAAAATTTCTTTATCTCCGTTTTACGTCAAAATATGATGATGGTATTACAGGGAAATGCTTTGGTCATTATTCGTTGATTAAATAATATAATAGCAACTTTGTTTGCCTATATTTTTTTCTTAAGGATAATTTTTTTTAAATTTTCCAAATAATAGAAAGAGATTTATTAATCAATGTATAAGTTACCGCGTTAGGGGAAGGAAACGTTTCATAGTTTTTTTTCTCTAAATGCTTGTATATGTATACATATATATATATATATATATATATATATATGCTTTCTATAGCAAACTGGTTGGACTGTAGTTTTTTCATGGTTTTCCTCAGTCTGTAACGCAAAAAAAAATGCGAACCAGTATCGAACAATTCTTCCATGAAAGTGTATCATAGTTGTATGTATTATTAACACATATAATCCTTATTCAGATATTTTGTAATGAATCTATTTAATCATTAGTGATTTTTGTATAATGCTGTTTTTTTGAGTAAAATAAAAATTAATTTGCATTCAATTTTCGCTTTATTATTGCCTATATAGCTTTTTAACATGTTCAAAGTGAATTGAGAAATACATGTATAAACTAAATAATGTTTTATAAATAAAATTAAAAAAATGGTATTTGCGGATATTAATTTTTAGGTAATTAATTTCTGTGAAATGAAAATATATAAGTATATTGCTTATTATTCTACCATATATAGCTTTAATTTTTACAGAGGAATAGGACTTAATTCAACATTTGCAACGTAATGAAATCTCATGACGATGCAAATAATGTGAATTAGGTGAAACCTCTGCATAAATTTTAAAAAAAACGAGGGGAGTCTTGCCACCTCCTTTGGGTCCACATGGAAGCGCAAGAGACATGATCATCGCAATCACATTCACAATAGCAGTTAGAACTTTCATATAACAGAGAAGGTGATGCATCGATTTCTCGTAGATGGAAGAAAAGAGGTATATTGCTCCATTAATGCAATACTTCTTTTCTTTCGTCTCCGAGAGTCGATTAAAGCAACAGTCGTTCTACTGACCGTATACAGATAACAATTTTACTTATTTCTTATCCGATTTTTAAAATATAGAGAACATATTATAAGAGTATAATGTTCTTCTCAATTCTTGATTCTATACCAACGGACACTTTTTATCTGACAGCCATCAAACCCATACTACTCATGGCACCCCATACCATCACACCAGCTGTGGAAGTGATAGGCCGCTGTAAAGCAAAGGCGGGATTGAGGCGTTCAACATGGGTTCTCAACACACGAACACGATTGTCATCACTGCTGAGATTGAATCTGGATTCGTCGCTAAAGACGACCTAGTTCCATTCCCCTACAGTCCAATTTCCTCGTGCACGGCACCACTTGAAACGGAGGTGTCGATGAGTGGGTGTCAAGGGCAGCTCACGTAGTGGGTGCAGCAATCGCATATGTCCTTCAGCCAGGCCACTTCATATGTTTCGAGAAGACACAGGGGCCCCTAGTGAAGGTGCTACATGTGCCTGGATGGCGACCGATGAAGCAGGTGGCTGTATGCATGCATTTCTTACGATGTTGCGGTTTTCTAGACGACTGGTTTGTCGATTTGCATCCTGAGCCTGGTCTTCGTGTAAATGACATCTCTCGGATCCACTGGACCCAACACCTCCTCACAACACAATCAGAGCGGCCTAATTGACGAGCTACTCGCCTAGCTGACCACCCAGCTTCCATCTTGCCGATGATTCTCCCCTTCTCAAACTGCGACAACTGCTCATATTGTCTTCGAAAATGGCGTAATGGCATGTCTACCTCAGCCCTTCCTTTGGAAACGATGCAGCACACTCAAACAAGTTTTGAATACCTTTTTTGTACTCCACGGAGAACGACGTTAAACGCCCTCTACCGTCTATACGTAATGCGCATTCACGCTGCATTTCTAATCATTTGCATATCTCCCCGACATATACCTTCATGCCAAGTTTCGTTACGATCCCACAATTATTTCTTGGTGCGCTCATTTTTTTGTCTATGAGTGTAAGTGTAGTGAAGATGATGTTAAGAGGATGACAAACGGTGGCTAAGAATACAATCAGACGATACTTCAGGAAACGTGATGGACTAAGAAAAAGATACATGAGTGAAGCTCGTCTGAAAAGATCCAGCAAGTGGCTTGGAGTCGAGAGGATAGAATGCTCTTTTTTAGAGATAGAAAGGGAATTATTTATAATATTTATTTCATACATGTTCGATCAAATAAATGATTCAATGTACGTATGTTCCTGTGATATTAATTGTCTACTATTAATTACGATGTCATATAATGAGTAAAAAATTAAATCACACATTTGAAGTACCTTGGTGCCTTCACATTAATCAGTAGCAAAAATACATATAAAAAATGAAGAGAAATTCAGCTAACAAATTCTTCCTTTTCTAACTCAGTGATACAAAGTTAAGTACTTTAATAATAAGTTATTTATTTGGAGCTTCCATATTATCTACAACAGTAGTAATAAGTAAACACAGTCAAAAATTTAAAATAAAATTGCACTGGATAAAACGAATTTAATAATCCTTCAAATCTGAATATTATATGTTACTAAATTTTCTTTATATTTATACATGATTCAATAAAATTCAAAATATCCCCCAAAAAATTCTGTCTCTATTGTTTTTCAGTTCAGAATGCAGATGAGGCATGCAATTGAGATTATTTGAAATCAAATTTATATAAATTTTTTGTTCTTATATGAGCTATTTAGTTTCAAAACTAGCTATATCACTTTGAATGTTTCAGGAAACACAACACATTTTAAAATGTCTCAAAGAAATCAATAATTTTTTTGTCAAGGTATTAAGAGAGTATATAGGTACTGGTTATTTTTTTCTCTTGTGGATTACATTTTTTCATGTAAGTTTGTGCTTTGTATTTCCTTTTCAAAATTATTTTTTATTTTCATCACTTTTTAAGTCCATTTCCTTTCATATTTTATTTTATTTTTCTGCCTGTTGCAAATTACATGTAGTTAGGTTTAGGTCTAACTTTTCAATATGGCTCTATTTTGATATTATTTCGAAAATGTTTGCTGTACGGGGAAGGTTGGATTTATAAAGTATACTTAACCCTAATTTTGCTGGTCCAAATACCAGCAACAGCTTTAAAATCATAATAGGTTTCCATTTTAGTCCATCGACACTTCTGGTTTCTTACATTTTAAATTTCTAACTCTTTTTCCTGCTATACATACGCTTAATTAATTCTTGTACAATATACTTTTCCACCATTTTGTTTCTTGAAATCTTGTTTGTATCTTCTAGCTTTGTTAGTGGTATAATTTAGTATTGTCATTTTATTATACTATGAATTTTTTAAATTTTTTTTCATTTTATGATACTAAATATATATATATATATATATATATATATATACACAAAATAGTTATAAACCTAAGATAACTAGTCAAGAGTCAAGATAATAAAAAATATATTGGCCATAGTAGTACTATATCCAACTCCTGGCCTTATGAACCAAGATTGCAGGTTTAAACAAAGTTTTGCGGCCGGCTATCCTTCACCTGTATTTGCGAACACTCTGATCCGTGGGGAAAGTAAAGAATGTCAAGAAAAATTTAACTAATCATAAATAAAACACACAATCTTTTAATTTAAAACCATAAAATTATAGTCTATTATTAATTACTAGTATATGTTAAAATCGATGCAAAAAAACTAGATGATAAACTTACTACTTGTGTACAGCATCAGATCGTGTTTCCCGCGGGATAGAAAGCTGTATACCAGTAGCGCATAAAAAAAGAAAAATATTGTTACGAATTTTGTATAAAATAATGTAAATAATTTGTATTTGGATGTGCAATGCCTTTATATTACTCTATGCTATATTTATTTCATGTTAAGATTGTAATATTCACAAGCAACGCCTTCCCTTATGTTATAATGGTGATTCAATGGGAACTTGGCGAAATATTGGCGATAGAGCCAAGTTGGCATCATTTTTGGCGACCAATTTGGTGATTTTGGCGACCATGTTTGCGAGTTCGGGACCCTCTGGATTCTTCTAGAAATTAATAGAGAAATCCACTAATTTCACGATCTGTGACGCGAGCGCATCTTTCCAGAAATTTCGGCCCCTGCTATAAATAGAGCGATATTCGCCTCAACAGTCAGTCTGATTTCAACCAGCGAGTAGTGAGTCTGGTTTTGACTAGCGATTAGTGAACTTGCCTTAATCGTGATTAGGTCGGCTGTGCTTGTGAATAAGCTTATGTATACGTGTATTTTTAGATACTGATAATTGTGTCTAAGTGCTGTTGAAGGTGTGAAATCCTTCTGATATTTATTCCGCGAATTTTGCTGTTGAATCCTGTGTTTCAAGGATTGATTTTCGACAATAAATTATCATCGCTGTTAAAGAACTGCCTTGTTGTTTACAACTGATTTTGCAAAAAATCCTCGAACCCCGATCTACGTAACAATTTAGTGTCAGAAGTGGGATTTTATGCCAATCACAAGAGCGATGGATGAGCTACTGAAAGCTCGTTTGGAGGGCATTAATGCCTTGAAAAGTGGCCAAAAAGAGACTAAGAAGGAATGGAGAATTTGCAGAAAAGTCAAGAAGATACTAAAGGAGAATGGAGAAAGGCCAACAAGAAATGCAGAAAGGTCTGGAAGATATGCAGAGAAGCCAAGAAGAGACTAAACAAGAAATGCAGAAAGGTCTGGAAAACGTGCAGAAGATTCAAGAGGAGACCAAGAAAGGTCAAGAAGAGTTGAGAGGTACTCTAGAAAAGAAAATCGACAGTGTGGAAGAGAGAATAGCTGTAAAAATGGAAGAAAAGATCGCAATAGTTGAAGAGAAGATAGAAAAGAAAGTAGAGGAAGAAATAGAAAGAGTTAAAGAGAAAGTTGAAGGAAGAATAGAAGAAGTAGCTAGGGGTTTTAACCTCGTATCACAGCGAGTAGAAGATTTAGAAAGGAAGCTTCTAGCTTGCGGGAATACGACGAACGAAAGTAAGTTTGCGCCTTCCTCTCCAGTACCTGTACCTGCCTCTTCAGTGTCGATGAAACTGTCCACTTATGACGGAAGAACCAACTGGAAGGTGTATAAGACACAATTTTCGATAATACCTGAAGCTAATGGATGGACTGAAGGGATCAAAGCGTGTCATCTGGAAGCATCCCTTAGAGGAGAAGCCGCTGAAATACTGCAGACCCTTCCCGACACAGAGCGACTTAATTTGCATTCCCTCTATAATGCTCCAGATTTTCGGTTCGGAAAGAAATACTCCAAAGACCACGCACGCCTGCAGATGAAAACAAGACTCCAGAAAACCGGAGAAAATTTGCAGGAGTATGCCTCTGAAATAGAAAGGCTCGCCAACTTGGCTTTCTTCGACCAGCCAGAAAATGTGCGAGAAATAATTTCCCTGCAGCATTTCGTGGACGGACTGAGGGATGGAGAAATTCAGAAAGCTATAAGAATGGCAGATGTTCAGGATCTAAAATCTGCCCTATTATATGCCTTGAAATTGGAGGCCGCCACTCAAGCCAGTCGCAGAGACCGCCATTCCATTCGGGGAGCTAGAATGACTGCGGATGCGTCCTCTGAATCTCCATGGATAAATGACATTGAAAAACTAAGGGAAGAAATGCAAACTTTAATGACTCAACGTCGGAACCAAGAGAAACGCAATTTCAAGTGTTGGGGATGCGGGGGAACGGGACATCTGAGAAATAACTGCCCCTGAGCAAGAAAGGAAGAGAGCCTCGTCTCTTCTTCGAAACAGGAAAACTAGTATATGGCCATCTCGTGGGGCAGAGGTCGCCAGATAATGAAAAGCCCCATCACAAGATTCTCCAAAGTACAGCAGTGAATGGCGGTGACAATGGACTTTATGTGATTGGACAAATTAATAATATCTCGTGAAGTATGGTTGTCGATACTGGAGCCAATGTGTCAATAATCAGGAAAGATTTGCCTCGAAACTCCAAAGTTAAAATTATCTGGACGCCACCCTGCGATTGTTTGCAAACAGAGACTGATGACAAGATTTACTTGCATGGGAAAGCTGACATCACTTTAAGGTTTGGAAATATTGACTATCGTCATACGGCATATGTAGCAGATATTACAGATTCCTGTATCATGGGACTAGATTTTCTGAAGAACAATAACTTCAAACTGGACTTTGAAAATAGCAATATGCATTCAAAATTTGAAGACATCACTCTTTTTGGCTTACAAACTCAGTTTGAATCCAACCAGAAAATTACAGCAAAATCCAACATTTCATTATCACCAAGAACTGAATGCATAATACCTGGTTTAGTAGAAGAAAATAGGAAATTCCGATCCGGCCTAATTGATTATCCTGACACAGACAGGGCAAAAGCAGGAATACTGATAGCTTCGTCGGTAGTAGACCTCTCGAAGTCAGTCATCCCAGTAAGAGTGGCTAACATCAGTGATAAAACCAGAACTATCCAGGAAGGAGAGGTAATAGCAGCTTGTGCTCCTGTCACATGTGTAGACCGAAAGTGCAATAGCCCAGACCTTTCTTCAGAGGATCTAGTCAGGGATTTACTACGAAACACGGACTTAGACGAGAAACAGAGATGTGCCGCAGGAGAGCTGATTACAAAATTCCAAAGCCTATTTTCAAGAACATCTGAGGACATTGGAAGAACTAGACTAACTCAGCACCGAATTGATACGGGAGAGCATCTTCCTATTAAGCAGCACCCCTGACGACTACCGTTTGCTAAACAGGAATAAGTCCAAACACTCATTAAAGACATGCAAGATAATGATGTCATTGAGCCGTCGTCAAGTCCCTGGGCATCTCCCATTGTCTTGGCCAAGAAGAAAGATGGCTCTACCATATTTTGTGTGGACTATCGTCGGTGGAATGACGTGACCAAGAAAGACAGCTACCCTCTTCCAAGAATAGATGACACGCTTGACACACTCGCCGGCAATACCTGGTTTCCTACCCTAAATTTCAAGAGCGGATATTGGCACGTAGAAATTCATCCTGAAGATAAAGAAAAGACTGCCTTCACCACGGGACAAAGACTCTGACAATTTAAGGTTATGCCCTTCGGCTTGTGTAATGCACCTGCAATGTTCGAACGCCTTATGGAAACAGTCCTCGGAGGACTTTCGCACGAGGCCTGCCTGGTTTATCTTGATGACATCATAATCGTGGGGAAGAACCTTCGAAGAACATCTTAACAATATCAGACGTGTGCTACAAAAAATGAAAGAAGCTAACCTCAAGTTAAGTCCAACCAAGTGTCACTTATTCCGGCTGGAAGTCACCTATCTCGGGCATATTATTTCGGTGGAAGGTGTTCGAACAGACCCGGATAAGATCTCGGCTGTGAAAAACTGGAAAGGCCCGACAGATGTTCACCAGCTCCGGAGTTTCTTGGGCTTGTGCACGTATTACCGGAAATTCGTAAAAGATTTCTCAACAATCGCCAGACCACTCCATAAGCTGACTGAAACAAAACAGAAATTCATCTGTACGAACGAATGTAACAACGCCTTTAACAAGCTCAAGGACGCACTAACATCTGCTCCAATCCTGGCATATCCTGAAGCTGGGAAACAATTTATTCTGGATACAGATGCAAGTCATGAGAGTATCGGAGCTGTGTTGTCCCAAGAAGTAGAAGGTCAGGAGCATGTCATCGCCTACTTTAGCAAGTATCTGTCCAGACCAGAAAGAAATTACTGTGTGACCAGGAAGGAACTGCTTGCTATCGTAAAAGCCGTGGAGCACTTCCATCCTTACCTCTACGGTCGACGGTTCCTACTTCGAACAGATCATGCGTCATTGACCTGGCTACTGAATTTTAAAAATCCAGAAGGCCAAGTAGCCAGTTGGATACAAAGGCTACAGGAGTATGATGTAGAAATTCGCCATAGAAAAGGATCAGCACACGGAAATGCAGACGCCCTTTCGAGAAGACCCTGTCCTGAGAGCTGTAAATACTGCTCGAGAGTCGAAGAGAAATTTGTCGTACTAGATCCAGTAATCCGCCAAGTTACAACGCCATCAACATCGGAATTGGACCCGTGGTGTGACGAGAGCGTCCGAAAAGATCAACTGGCTGATCCTGAAATTAAACTAGTAATAGAATTCAAAGAGTCATCTGATGAAAAGCCCAGCTGGCAAGACATCGCCTCTTTCCATCCTACAACGAAGCGTTACTCGGCTCTTTGTGACTCTATGCACCGGAGAAATGGTGTTTTATATCGAAAATGGGAGTCTGACGACGGAAAAGCATTCAGGTGGCAAATAATACTCCCAAAGACAAGAATATCGGCAGTCCTAAACGAACTCCATGTCAGTCCAACTGGTGGTCATTTTGGTGTTATGAATACCTTACAAAAAGTTCGAGAGCGCTTCTACTGGAACAATGTGCGGAGTGACGTTGAGAAATGGTGTCGCACATGTGATCCCTGTGCTGCACGTAAAGGTCCATAAAAACGCACCAGATTACGACTCCAGCTGTATAATGTGGGAGCGCCTTTCGAACGAATAGCTTTCGACATCTTAGGCCCACTTCCGAGATCATCAGATGGCAACAACAACATCCTGGTTGTCATGGACTACTTCACTAAGTGGCCTGAAGCCTGTCCTATAGACGACCAAGAGGCCCCAACTCTTGCAGAGGCTCTAGTTCAACACTGGATTTCAAGATACGGAGTTCCTCTGCAACTGCACTCTGATCAGGAAAGAAACTTTGATTCTGCCGTTTGCAAGAGACTGTGCGAGATACTCGGCATTGACAAAACCCGGACAACAACTTTACATTCTCAGTCTGACGGCATGGTAGAGAGGTTCAATCGGACCATCCTGAACAGACTCTCTCTCCTGGTATCCAGTAATCAACAGGACTGGGACAAGAAACTGCCTCTTTTCCTGCTTGCCTACAGGAGTGCCGTCCACGAGACCACTGGCTATGCCCCATCCCCGGATGCTCTTCGGACGTGATCTTCGTTTGTCTGCAGATCTCTTGTTCAGCCGGCCACCAGATGCTCCTTTGGCGCCTGAGGATTATGTCGAGAAACTCCAGGCACGGTTAGAGGAAATGCATCATTTGGCTAGGGAAAGAACCGGCATGGCTTCAGAGAAGATGAAGACACGATACGACGCAAGAGCAACCGGACACGACTTCCACGAATACGACAAAGTGTGGTTATGGAATCCGAAACGTCGCAAAGGACTCTCTCCGAAGCTGCAGACCAACTGGGAAGTTCCTTACACAGTCTTAAAAAGACTGAATGACGTTGTGGTTCGGATACAGAAATCACCACACACAAAACCGAAGGTAATACATTATAATAGGCTAGCCCCTTACCTTGAACAAGGAGAATAAGGTCCCTAAGTTCAGTCCATGGTCACTAATTATTTTGTAAATAAAGTGATTTGTTTAACTCTTTTCTAATTTCTTAGCTTTATTTTAGTGTTGTAATTTATGTTTGTATTTTGAATTTATTTGCTTTTTGCTGTTGAGTATTTGTTACTTTATATTCGATTATTATGTGAATAGATTATGTCTGTAAATAGATGCCTCTTACTCAGGGATTGTACTGCCCGGGACGTGCAGTCTTTGAGGAGGGGGCAATGTTACAAATTTTGTATAAAATAATGTAAATAATTTGCATTTGGATGTGCAATGATTTTACATTACTCTATGCTATATTTATTTCATGTTAAGATTGTAATATTCACAAGCAACGCCTTCCCTTATGTTATAATGGTGATTCAATGGGAACTTGGCGAAATATTGGCGATAGAGCCAAGTTGGCATCACTTTTGGCGCCCAATTTGGTGATTTTGGCGACCATGTTGGCGAGTTCGGAACCCACTGGATTCTTCTAGAAATTAATAGAGATATGCACTAATTTCACGATCTGAGACGCGAGCGCATCTTTCCAGAAATTTTGGCCCCTGCTATAAATGGAGCGATATTCGCCGCAACAGTCAGTCTGATTTCAACCAGCGAGTAGTGAGTCTGGTTTTGACTAGCGACTAGTGAACTTGCCTTGATCATGATTAGGTCGGCTGTGCTTGTGAATAAGCTTATATATACGTGTATTTTTAGATACTGATAATTGTGTCTAAGTGCTGTTGAAGGTGTGAAATCCTTCTGATATTTATTCCGCGAATTTTGCTGTTGAATCCTGTGTTTCAAGGATTGATTTTCGACAATAAATTATCATCGCTGTTAAAGATCTATCTTGTTGTTTACAATTGATTTTGCATAAAATCCTTGAACCCCGATCTACGTAACAATATGATAAAATAACATTAAATCTATATATATATATATATATATGTATATATATACATTTAAAACTTTAAAATAATGATATAAAATTTACTAAAATATATAAAAAGTAAATAAGACAACCACAAACCTACACAGTGATTTTAATTAAAATATAGTATTATTAATTTATTAAACATGAGTCGCAATCTTTCGATTATCAGTATAACTAATTAAAAAATTGCTGTATTATTACATATCATTTCACTGAGAACTATTAGAAGTATAACTGTATACAAAATTAGAAGGATATCCATGTTCAATGCATTGGTTAATAAAGTTAGTAAAATTTAAATATATATTAGATTTATCACTAACTAATACAGTTTTACGATAAATATAGTTAAAAATAATATTTCTATATATAAAAATGGATAAGTTGGAATTCCAGTATAGCATTTTAATAATGTTAAAATTAAAATCATCTATTTTATCGTATAAATAATACTATGTTATTTACAATACTTAATGAACAATGATACAACCAAGTAAATAATTTTAACTGGATTATTATTAATCTTAACTAGGTTTAAGTAATCAGGATAAAAGGTAATATTTTGATTAAAATTATTGTTTTTACCAAATACAATTACATCATCTATATATCTAAAAAGGTAATAATCATTATTGATAATATATTCATATTCATAAAAGTGTAAATATAAATTAGCCAAACTATTGCTAGCAGGGCCACCTTGAGGCAACTCTTCAGTTTGTTTTTGCAATGTACCATTAAAATTAATATAATTTTTAAAGACTAAATCTATGAGAGTTTTATTTCTTTGTTAATTAATAGTAAAACTTTTATTATTGTGTTTATCTAAAAATACCTTAATAATATCATTGATATCAATGGAATTGGAAAATATGATGTCTAACCATGAACAGAATAAATATTTTTATTTTCAAAGAAATCTATAATATCTGTACTATATATATATATATACATATATATAAACTTCTCTAGAAATTTATTGCTTTCCCTATGGCCCAGAGTATTGGCAAATTCAGGTGAAGGTTGGCTGGCCAAAAAACATTGTTTAAACCTGCATTCCTGGTTCCTAAGGCTAGGAGTTTGCTCTAGTATTTCTAGTATATATATATAAATATATATATATATATATATACATATATGTGGGACGGCGTCTAGGGGAAGGTTCGATTTTAATGTTAAAATAAGCACGCAGAGTTAAAATAACCTAATTTATTAACAACACAACTAAAACATTTACTATTTACAAGGGGCTTTAAATAATTCGAGATAACACCATACTAATTCCGAAAACACGTACTCTTTCTCAAAACAACGGAGAGAGCGATTTCCTCTGACCTGCCTTCGTTCAAGATTTGGTGCAACTCTCAGTTTTTCTTTTCTGCCCCCTTTATAAATACATGACCTCATCGTATCGCGCAGCTAAAACTCACGTGGTTTCGATTAGTGGTGCCATCTCTTACAATAAAAATCAAAAGAAGTAAAAGAAAATTTGCACTCCTTTCCTACAAGTTCGGCCATCCTGGGAATCACTGACCTCAGTGATTTTACATACCATACAATAAAATATCGGCCTCTGCAAAATTAATATTAATCGGAGATAAAAATTCCAATATAGACATTCAAATTTGAAATTAAGGATACAACTCTCAAAAACGAAATATTAATAGCAAAGAAAACAAAACACATTAATACACATTATGTTCCTTTAAAAAGAATAGAAAACGCTTTTTATAAAAATACATCATCATGGTGAGTAAAATTTCATTAAATCAGCAGATGAATTTGTTATCTTAGGTCCCTCATGATCACCCACTTTCTCTAAATCATATCTATCTCTAGGTTTTACTTTAACTATTCTATATGGTCCCAAAAACTTAGGCCTTAATTTCAAACCTGTCCCAAATTGTGTTCTCTGAATGACCACCAAGTCACCCATCTGGTAGTTAGGGACCTTCCTGCGCTTCCTGTCATAGGTTCTTTTATTCTCTGCCTGTATCTTCTGGATATTTTTCTTTGCGTCTTGTCGTAATTGGTTCCTCTGTTCTTGAAATTCCTCCATCATTTCGTCCATCAGTAACTCCCTCAGGCGAAGGTCTTCCTTGTTTCTCATGGTGAAGCCAATTAATAATTCAAATGGAGACCACTTAGTACTACGATTAAATGTACTATATTTAAAATTCTTTGAAGTTGGTCTACGAACTTGAACCACTTGGTAGACTCCTCAATTGACAGCTTGGTCAAAACGGGAATAATAGTTCGGTGTACTCTCTCGACTTGGCCATTCCCTCTGGGTACTCCGGTGGCGATTTGCAAATGTTGAATGTTTTCATTAGTACAATAATCTCCAAAAGCTCCAGAAGTAAAAGCAGAACCTCTGTCTGTTATTATTCTCTTGGGATTACCAAAAGTGTTGCAATTTTAATTTATCGAAAGCATCTTCTGCGGAAGTAGATCTAACGGGATAAAGCCAGGTAAGTTTTGTAAAAGCATCCACTATTGTGAGAATATGCTGATATTTCTTGTTAGTAGAAGGCAAAGGTCCGATAAAATCGACGTGATAAGTACTTAATGGCACATCCTCTTTAGGAATGGGGTTGAGGAATCCATCCTTTTTTCCACTCTTTTTGTTGGTCAAAATACATGGCACACAGTTAACAATTACATTTTGCACCTGCTTGCTCAAATTGGGAATGAAAAATTCTTGTTTCACAACTCCTTCAGTCTTGGCAATGGAGAAATGTCCCTTCTCATGTGCTAACTTAATTATCTCAGTTTGCATATCTCTTGGTACAACTATCAATTCATGACCTTCAACATATTTGTAAAGTATTTCGTTTTTATCGAAAAAGTCTGAATTGCTGTTTGTTTCAATCAGTGACCTTAGACTCTGAGTGTATTCATCCTCTTGTTGTGCCCTTTTTAATCTTGCGGTTAGAGTATCGTTAGTAATTATTGCGACTGGATATCTGCTAAGGGCATCCACATGTTGCATTCTCTGGCCAGAACGATGCACAATTTCATAATCAAACTCTTCCAGCAATAATGCCCATCGCGCTATACGAGTAACCAAATCCTTTTTGTCCATAGTCTTTTGAAACGCTGAGCAATCCGTTATGACTTTGAAATGATTTCCCATAAGGTAGGTACGAAATTTCTTTAAAGCGTTGACAACAGCAAGAACTTCAAGTTCATAGCTGCTATACTTCTCCTCTGCCGGAGTAGTTTTCTTAGACATGTATTGAACAGGATGCAATTTTCCATCTTCTGCCTCTTGGAGTAAGATGGGTCCGTAGCCTTGTTGACTTGCGTCCGTGTGCAATTCGGTTGTTTTTCCCTGCTGGAAAATACTTAATACTGGACTTTCAGTCAATAATTGCTTGCTTGAGCTTTTCAATTGCTTCTATTTGAGGTCGTTCAAAGACAAATCGATTGTCGTTTCAAATTAGATCACTCAAAGGTTTCGCTATTTTAGAGTATGACGGAATAAATTTTCGAAAATAGCCAGTGAGTCCTAAAAAGCTTTGGACTTGTTTGACAGTCGTTGGTACAGGAAACCTCTTGACAGCTATCGTTTTTGCAACTGAAGGGCGCACCGTTCCATTTTCGACAACCTGACCCAAAAATTCCACCTTTCGTTTTAAAAACTGATATCTTTCAAACTTGATCTCCAACCCATATCTGGATGCGACCTCAAACACCTTCTTTAGTTTTTCCAAACCTTCTTTCTCATCTTTAGCTGGAACGATCAAATCGTCCAAATAAATTATTACGATGCCTTTTCGCATGAGTTCCCTAAAAATGCTGTACGCATATCTTTGGAATACGCTTGAGCTTGTACTGAGACCAAAAGGTACCTTATTAAATTCGAACTGCCCGTCTGGTACAACAAAGGAGGTGAAATGCTTGCAATCCTCGTTTACGTCGACATGAAAAAACCCATTTTGCAAGTCTAACGTGGAATACACTTTGGCGTCTTGCAGCCTATCCAATACGTCCTCTATCAGTGGCCAGGGGAAGTGATCCTTGACTAGTTTTCGGTTCAGTTTCCTATAGTCAATGCATAGTCTGTCGGTACCGTCTTTCTTCTTGACTAACACGATTGGACTTGCATATTCAGAAGAGCTTGGTCTCACGATTCCCTTATCCAACCATTCGTCGATCTGCTTGTTGACGGTCTGATTTTCCAGAAATGACAAACGGCGTGCTGTTTGGTAAACTGGTATATCATTCTTCAGGATAATTCTCATGGATACATTTGTCGTTTCGGTCTTCTTAGGTGTATAGCTGTTGATTAGTTCAGAGAGTTCCTTTCTTATTCGAGGATTGATAACATGTTTAACTTCGATTTCGTCTTCAGTTCTTGCTTCATAAACCTGTGTATTCACAAACCACACCTTCTCTTCGTGTTTACGGAAATAAACACCTTTTTTATCAAAGCCAACAAAAGCTTGTTCCAAAATGTCCGATCCTATCACTGCCTGGAACTCCAAATGCACCGCAGGCACGACATGCCATATTACGGATTATTTCTCTCCATCCAATTCGATTTCTCGTTGGAACGATCCTTTTGTTTTGACTTCGTACTTTCCCAATCTAGATAACACGACAATGTCCTTCAAGAGCTTCGATTGCTCGATGATTCCTTTGCTTACATCTTCACGAATGAGCGAAACTGAGCTTCCAGAGTCGATTAGAGCCTCAAAAGTCTTGTTTCCGATGGTTATTTTCCTGGTCTTAATTCTGTCTTGCTGAATTTGAGAACAGATCTGGACCGGAGAGCTTGAAGATTTATTGATTTTCGTACCCTAGTTGCGCTTTGTACAATCTACGGCATAGTGACATGGTCCCCTGCAGTAGCTACATGTTAGCTGTTTAACTCTTTTATCATAAGTTCTCGTCGATTGAAAGCATTTTCTATCATTCCAATTATTTCCAAGGTGAAAACGTTTTTGCTTTTGAGAACAATTATCGTTATTGTTCGATCTCTTAGCAAATGAGTTTAACTGCTTTGGCCCTATAGTTCTTCGGACGTCCTCATAATCTTCAAATTTTTTCGCTAGCTCAATAGATGAATTAATAGTAGATCATTCGTCCAAAAAGTGTTCCTGCAAATCATACGGCGCCCTCTTCTTCATTTGATCGGCTATGATTAATTCTCGTAATTGGTCGTAGGTATTAACTTTTATGCCCAAAGTCCATCCATCAGAATACGTCTGTAATTCGTGTTGAAAATCTTGCCATGTTCGTTCATCGGACTTTTGGTGAAACAAAAATAACTGACGAAATTTTTCCGGAGAGATAATTTAAATCTTTGTAAGAGTAAATCCTTTACATGATCGTAATCATTACACTTATCAGTTGGTTCTCTTGCGATCAGATGGGCAATTTCGACGGGTATTAAACCTATAAGTTTTTGAACCCAATCTTTTTTTGGTAAGAAAGTTAGTTCTGCATGACGCTCAAATAAGGTAAGATTCAAACCAATACTTTCCTTCATATTAAACTTATGAAAAGTTTCGTGAAACAGTTTATTCGATGCTTGAATGTTTTCGGTGTTATTCGGCATACCGGCAGTCTGTTACGCTTGTATTCGCAACTTCTCTAATTCGTACTCTCGTCTTTCTCTCTCATCCTTTCGCATATCCTCTCTCTCAGCCCTCTCTCTCTCAGCCCTTTCTCTCTCTTCTCTTTTTGTACGTTCCTCCACTATACTATCAAGCATCTTTTTAACATCGTCCTCAACGTAATCTGGGCTTTTTTCGATCAGCTCCTTTAACTTCAATTTTGTGATATCTGCTTCGATAGTAAGATCCAAATCCTCGGCGAGTGACACCAAACCCTCTTTCCTTTTCGCGAGTAAGAATGCCATTTTTATACTCAGAATGGTGACCCAGAGATCAACTTAAATTTTTACCCATGTTAAATGAGACAAAACCATTAAAATGACACGCAAAAAGTTTACTCACTTAAAAAGAAACAAAAGATAATTTAAATAAGATGCAATTATCAATTATAAACAATTATAGACAAAAATGGACTTTTTAAAGAATTCCCGGAACTTAAATCCTTTTACAAAACACAACAGTATTACAGTTAATATCAATTTTATTTTTTATTAAAAAAACAACGCGTTTCTCTCATTTTTTAAAAATAGATTACTAAGAAAAAACACGGAAAGTACTCAGTTATATATTAATCCAAAACTAAAAGAACATCAAATATCTATGTCTGCAATTAAACCAATAATAGTACCTAGTACTTCAAAATTCAATTTCAGATTCACAGAACAGGAAGTATACACACAAAAAAATCATTCATTTATATAGTTTTCGCCTATTACTCACACAATACCAAAAAAAAGGATACAAGCACATTTCAATGTAATTCTGAAGACACTTTACGTTGACCTCAATGACACAGGAAATCTTGTTTCATGTTGATAACTCGCAATTCGATGCAGTTCCAAAGGTTCTCTCGTCAGTGTTGACCTCAATGATCAAGGTAATCCCGTTCATTTCGTTCAGTATCTCGTTGAGTCGCTGGGCTTCCAGTTTTGGTTGACTGTAGCTGACGTGGAAATTCGCCAAGATTTCGTGTTTCTAACCAAGTCAATGGACCCTTCCACCTGTAGACTGTTCTCGCTGAAGTATCTCCGCATCGCTCGCAAGACTTCTGTATCGCTCGTAAAATTTATTATCCAGCTGAAGGCTTCGCCGGGTCTCTATTCGATGCAAGGCAAGGTCTATGTACCGCTCAGGAAATCAAAAATCGATGAGGAGGTAAAACTTTTAAAAATGCTCTTAGATAAAACTTTGAATAGTTTAAACATCCCGGTTGAGCCCCCAATTTGTGGGACGGCGTCTAGGGGAAGGTTCGATTTTAATGTTAAAATAAGCACGCAGAGTTAAAATAACCTAATTTATTAATAACACAACTAAAACATTTACTATTTACAAGGGGTTTTAAATAATTCGAGATAACACCATACTAATTCCGAAAACACGTACTCTTTCTCAAAACAACGGAGAAAGCGATTTCCTCTGACCTGCCTTCATTCAAGCTTTGGTGCAACTCTCAGTTTTTCTTTTCTGCCCCCTTTATAAATACATGACCTCATCGTATCGCGCAGCTAAAACTCACGTGGTTTCGATTAGTGGTGCCATCTCTTACAATAAAAATCAAAAGAAGTAAAAGAAAACTTGCACTCCTTTTCTACATATATATATAAAGTTTGAGAATAGGTCGTTTTGACTCCAAGTATTGCTTATCTAGCTCTTTTTTAAATAAAGCTTATATTTAATCATTTATTAAAACAGGAGTACGGAATTATTTACAATCTTACCGTTCTGGACAGTTCTAAAGAGTATCTAGTTCTAACAAAATTACAGCAATCTGGTTTGTTTTGAAACTATATGGTTCATTTTTAAGACATAAGGATCTAATCCAGTGACGATCAAATGACGTCAACGAGGCCCATTTAGAAGTTTTATCCAGCTCGACGTAGATTTGAAAACAATATAATACGCAAAGTTCAATTTTTTTTTTAAAAAAATTTGCTTAAGAGTATGTTTTTTTTTTTTGCGTGCACGAAAATATTCACAATACATTTTGTTAATGAATACTATTTCTTGACCTATTTTTTTAGTACACATGAGAAATATCTGCGCCATTTGCAAAATTATTTGCCTGCTCATAAAGTGCGCACCACGAATACCGAGCTCGAAATGAATTTCTGTCAAAATTCAGTCAGCATTTACAATGAGAATTAGATGAACTCACAATTAACTGCAAATATTACCAAAACAATGATAATTTATTGTCGATGGAAGCCAGAAGCTGATGTAATTTTAGATAGTTCGGCTAGTTTGTTAATGAACTGGAGGCATGATAATGAGTTTCCAAATCAACTGCATTGTTTGATTTGTCAGATACATGTAGAAAATGATTAATAAATTTAGATAGTGAAGCATCGTCTTCGAGGTTGCAGTAAAATAATGTTGTTCAATACAAGATGCGTAAATTGGTTTCAATGTCTTTTCATTTTGAGTTATTATGATAAGGACATGAGTTATTATGGCATAATTAATCCGAGTGGAAAGGACTCAACTTATTAATAAATTCGCCTAGACAACCTTCAATATTTATAAATTAAGAAAATTAATCCCTCAATAAAACTTAAACAACAATCGAGCATTTTTCGATTAGATGCTGAAAATTAGCATATGCTTTTAAGCCAATACACTTTAATTTTTTAACAGCAGTTTTAATACTTTAATATTTAATTTATTGTTACTGGACAGTAAAACTATACATATCTAAAATAGTAATAAATCCAATGATTAATTAGGTTATGAATATAATATTTAAGGAATTGAGTGCTCCTTGAATGTGAGACAGGAAGTAAAATAAAGAGCAAGCACTTAACTATTTAAAGATGGGGTTCAAAAATGGAAGAAAATTTAGGTTATAGAACATTTTCGAAAAAAAAAAGTTAAAATTAATTTTCTTCTAGCCATTCGAGAGGTATTAATAATTCTTTGACAATAGGCCCTCAATTTCTTTAAATATTCGGAAGATTTATAAAACGGCTTTGGCTTTCATGAACTTAGAGGATCTTAACCATTTATTTTCTACATTTGACTGCACCGACAATTGGAATTTTTAATAAAATACACGACCATTTTTATAAATGGAGAATAAAATTTAAAGAATTAAATTAATTCACTTTTTACCGTAGGGTGTTATTACATACACTCTGGCCTTGATATTTAACAATTCATTTGGTAATTAAAATTTAGTGATATAATCAGGGATTGTGGGGAATTAATATTAAGCAAATAACTGCACATGATTTTTTTTTGAAAACTCAAATAATACTCTTTTTGTTTGAAAACACTCTTATTGTTTTACTTCGATGAATCCATTCACTTAATCATTTCCCAGTTTTGGAGCAATTACTTTGATGTTTTCTAGTGCGAATAAAATTAATTAAAATTGCATATTTTTACAGTTTAAAAACCGTTGCAAATTCCAAATTTTCCCAACCTTCTAAATGGAGAGAGAGAGAATACAGTCCTAAACTTGTAAATGTGACGTCTCCCTTGGACCTGATGTATGAATAGGTGTAGAGATCCTTCCACACAAATCGCAAACACAAAATCAATCGAAAGATATTCGTTTATCAATGAGTTAAGTTGATGAGAAGATCGCTTCTAATGGGCAGCTCTAAAGAATTCAATTTTACTTATCTCATATCAGTAGAAAGCTGTTACAATCTTCTTAAGAACTCTCTTGAGAACATTTTACAATACATCCAGTCGGAGAACAATACGAAAATAACACAATAATTCACTCGATCTATGACCACGATGGTGGCTATATAATCGAAGAGCTTCATTACAGATCTCTTTAGATAGTACAAGAAGCTTACGTTTCCCGCAAGAAGGTGGGAAAACCCCCTAATTAGTACTAAGAGGGAAAAACTAGTCTTGATATATACTATCGCTCCCATCTTATTGAAAAACGCTTTCTTTTGATAAAAAGCGCATGAATCCTATTTATTTACGTGTGAATCATATCTTAAGTTATATGGAGCTTGATGTAGGGATTTGGAATGACTGCCTTACAGTATTAGTTCGAATTGGAATAAAATGCATCCTCATTAATCTGAACAACTATTAAAAAATTCATAATTATTAAAGGTTGAAAAATCATATTCGAAGTAGTTTTCCGTTTTAATATGTATCAGATAACTAATGCTACGATTTTTTTTGATTCTGTCAATTGTAATTATTTACCATTTTTATTTGTTTTATATTTTCTTTTTACAATACAGAGTGCTTAGCTATGTACCTTGGCTTATTTTAAGAGTTATTTCGTTTAATCCTAATTACTTTGGATTAATGTGGTTCTACTGTAAGTTTATATTGACTCGTACCTTTCTATACCCGTTTAATATAAAGTAAATTGAACATATATAAAGTATATTCACATTTTATTAAATTAAAGGTGACTCTGGTTTTACATATTGTACAAACGATCTGTGAGAAACAAGCTAAATTAAAAAAAAATAATTCTTTGAAATCAATCGTAATTTTTTTTAAAAAAATAACGAGAGCACAAAATGTTATTTCCAGTTAGGGGACATTATGAAAATAAACAGAATGAATTTAAATAAGCATAAAAAAAACAGTTACTTACATACTTTATTGAGAAAAAGTTGCAGGACTTAAAACTAATCCTCAAACGATATATAGAAATGAAATCGTACAAAGGACCTTTCTTTCTTTTTTAAATAAAATTACAAGCAAGTTTTAGAGGTACTTTAGTATCTTTATCTTTTATAAAATTCTAAAATAAATACATGAAAATGGAATCGAACGTATTTTAACGTAACTGAACTAATATTAACGTAACCTGAATGTTCATATGAATCGCTCAAATTCAGTGTTGGTAATTATTATTAATATTTCATAATTTAAATCAAAGTAATATACAAATATTTCACATTTTTTAGAGAAAATAATTGTCATAAATAAGAATGCCGTGTATGCATCTATCTTAGAGATTCGTTCCGGTAGAACTGAATGTATCATATTTTTGACAAGCATCCTGATTAAAATATTCATGTTTATTCTAGGATTTTCTCAATAGATTGGAATAAAATCCTTTTTCTCCATGGACTATTTGTTCAAGTAAATGAAGAATCTAATTGGATGACGATGTTTTAAGGCACTCTGCGAGTGATTAGAAAATCAGAAGTCCCTTTATTGCCGAACAGAATCCTACGGTGGAACCACGACGAAAAAATTACAGTTATTTTAGAGCATTTGAGTTAGAGCGCAAATAGCTATTCATTTGACACTTAATACAAAGAATAACAAATAAAACGTGCGACGGAAGAATAATATATAGTGACTCCAGAGTTTAAGTCGGAGGAAAGAATAAGAATTGTACATATTGTGTGCAAATTAAAATACAAATACACCTTTGAATTAGTCCTTTCTCAGTTCGACTCAGTGTGGCATAAATTAAAAATAAAAAACATTAACAACATTCATTAATGTTGCTACATGCTCTTCAACATCAATTCATTTAAATAAAAAAAATAGGCAAAGTTAATAAGTAATAATTTTTTGTGATCAAAGTTATAAATTCAATGGTAAAAGTAACAAAAACAATTTTTAAATTACTGTACGTATTTGAAAATTTACCAACATATTTTATACGAGTAATGTTAAAAAATATGTGCTGAAATTTTTCAAACAAAACTATAAAAGTTGTTTTAGTTGTTTATAAAGTATGTTTAAAGATATAAGGCTAATAAAAAATAAAATATAAAATTTTCTGCATTATTACTAAAATTTTCAATGCTTAACTGATGCAAAATTCAGGTTATTTTGTAAAGTATAACGCTAGTTTATTTTTAGGCACCGTTTCTTTTTTGGAGAAAAGAGTGAATGGAATAAAGATAAGGAAAATTATATAGTCTTGCTAACTAGTTGCTGTAAAAATTACAGAATAACTCTACCCTTAATTGGAGTTGTTCGGAATCTCATTTTAATAAACGTAAGAAAAATATATGTTTAAAATCATTCTCTTTGCATAAAAATACACCTCTTATCTAAAAGAATAAAACTTTAGAGTTTGGGTTTAAAAGTTAGTTTTATTAAATATTTCCTCGTTTACAAGTTTTGAGGTTTTGATGGTAGCAGGATTAATTAAGGTTATTAATTACCGCATCCAAGTAGGGAAATATTTATATAGTTCACCTCTCTTTTCTCACATATTCAATTGGTACCTGCTTGTAAATTGATAACTGGATATATTATCACATAAAAATTGGACTATATCTTCACATCCGTCCTATTTTCTATCAGAAAATGTTTAAAATTAACGCTAATAGAAAATTTCATCTTCTTATAATCATTTACTTACTTTTGTGTATATTTATATAATCATTATTATTTACTAATCTCATATTTTGAATAATTTAAAAGAAACTTGAACTTAAAATAACAGAAATATTTGATGAGTCATTTTAATTATAATTTTTACTCTATATTTTTCTAATAGTTAATTATAACTCTTATTTCCTGATAAATTTTTTAAAATAGTTTATTTTGGTCAAATCTTTGGTCAATATCTAAACTATTTTTGTTCCAGTTGATTCTTTGCTTGAATACTTTTAAGACATGAAAATAATGTATAAGTTTAATTATACACACTGTATCACATTTTTAACAATAAAAAAAAATTAAGTTACTTTACATGAAAAACGTTCATATAATTGTATTTGATCTATAAGAATTTGGTCTTTTATTTGTATTTGTTATTTAAAGAAATTTTCCATGTTTCTAAAATTGTTATTGTGAATATGTATCTAACATCTTAAGATATCTGAAATTTTTTCAAATATGAATTTCATTATTACAATATTTTGCTTATTAACATATTCTATTGTGCACAATTTTATTGGTAATATAAGTCGCATACTCTTAACATTTTTTAATCGCGCAATTTTGCGTTTTTATGTAAGTATACTAAAAGCATGGATTTTCCTTCTTTTTTGTTCTGATTTAATGTTTAAAACTGAATCTATTTTTTATTTGGCCTTTGTTTAACGTTGTCACTCTTACTACGTTTTTCATTGAATTTTAAATTGCAACATTTATTATTAAGTCGAATTTTTAATTCAATTTTCTTCCTATAGAGCAAGTACAAATTCTTCCATCTTTATTTAAAGATGAAAAATTAACTATGCATTTAAGAAACTATATATAGTTGAGTTCTATAGCTTAAAATGGTTAAGAGCATAGAAGTGCTGTTTTCTTTCTTTCTATTCTTATAAATAGGGATGTGTTGAATGAGTAGGACGTAATAGGTTGTACTATATGCTATTTATAATTAATGGTCATTTAATAAAGCGCAAATATTTAAATATTTAATTTAAAAACAAGCAGGATTTAAAATAATTAAGCTACATATAAACATATCTTTTCCCTTTGTGTGTGTGTGTGGAAACTACTATAAATTACAAATCTTAATGGATTTTTCTAAGCTTTACATAATTTTTATCCTTTATCAAAATAACTGCAGGGCTATTATATTTAGTTTTGTGTTATCAGTAGTAATAATATAAATTAGGTGTTTTAATTGAAAAGTTACAGGCCATTCAAGATATTAATTAATTAAATGTAACTTTACTCTCTCACACACACACACATCTAATAACTCCTGCTTGTTGCAATTCCTCAATATGACATATTTACAATTATTACGTGGAACCGGAGTCATAAGAAGCATTTTGCTCAAATAATTTTTATTGTTCGATTTGGCACAGAAAATTGATAATATAAATGCTTGTTAATGAAAAGACTTCACATTCCTCAAAACAATTGGGAACACTAACTTATCAAGTAAAAAGAATTTCAAATGCCGATATATTTCAACATCCTTATATAGTCGTTCTTATACCATGCTCTTGTAATTTGTTATTGTAAATATTCACTTACTTACGCATATTTAATACATCAGTTTGTAATAAATGATACATTCATCCAACTCCATTAAGAAAAATTTAACTAATGAATGCTACTTCAGAGTTTACTTTCGCCCGTTTGTTCAACGGTTCAAGACATTTGATGTTAGAAGAGAGAACATATATGTAGCACTTTGGAAATGAAACTAATTCATTATTTGTCTTGATAATAATGTTCACTTTTAATATCTATATATTTTGATTGATAATAGAATTAAAATTAAAATTTTATATAGTTCAAATCTCAAAACATTTTCAAGATTTTAAATGTCTGTTTAATAATGAAACAAATTGAATTAAATTTCTGAAATAAAAAACTATGATTCAAAATACTTATTTACAAAGGTTATTTTTTGTTGTTATTCATTATAAATTAAAATATAATTTCCATTAACATTTTTTTTATCTGAAAAATGGATAAGAGAGAGAGAGTCTCATAATGCTATCCCAATCAAGTTTAAATTAAATACAGTCTTTTTTAATTTAAATGTATAACATTGAAAGAAAGCTAGCATTTTTGAATGCATGAGGATTTGTTCTTGATTGAAAAAAATAGCATTCAGTGTAAAATTATTCTAGAGTATAAGAAATTATTCGTATTAGTTAACCCAACTACGAGATATCAATTACTTATAAAATTGTATTATTTCATTTGAAATAATTCTTTTTTTCCTATGAGTAACAACATTGAATAGAACTTTTTCATTAGTTGCGAATGGCAATTTATGATTGCTCTATTATCTCGTTTATAGTAAATCTGACTTAAGAGCACAAATCTAGATAATGTCTGACAAGATCAAGAAACGCAAATTTGAACGGAAATTTATTTCACTCGTAGAAAAATATAGAATTTTAAATCGTATAAAAAGTGGAGGAAAGCCTTCATTTATTGCAAATCATTAAATTTAAATGAAGCTACTGTTCAAACTATGTTAAAAAATTTAGAAAAAAATGTTGTCGCTGGTTGTTCGCTAGGGGCAGAACGTGTACCTCGCAAACAAGACATAAGTATTGTAAAAATAGAAATGCTCTAATAATATGGATGGAAGATTGTTCAGGTAGAAAAATCCCTCTGAGCACACATATTAATAAACAAAAAGCGTTCAGAATTTATACACATTTAAAAAAAAAAGGAACTTTCTTCTAAACAACAGGCAAATACTAATAAATATTTTTTGAATATATTTTTGTTGCACTTTTAATTTTTGTATTTCATATTATTGTTTTTAATTAAGAACTTAAGTTAACTTACTTTTCATTTGTCAAATTCTTAAAAACGAAATTTCAGCTCCCATTAAATTTTACACTTTAAGAATTGATTTCGATATAACATGCCTCGATTTGTATTACTTAAAAGTTACGCATAACACGGTTTCTATATAAGCATGGTACAAATTAACCGTCTTATACGAGGGACACCTGCATATATTTTATATATATATGAATGTATTACTAAAATTAAAAAAAAATATTTTTACTGTTGTGGCTGACCTAAAGCAAGGATCAAAGCAAAGTGATGGGGTTTTTTTTTTTGACACACTGGACAAAAGTACCCAGTCTGCTTACGATTTTTTTTATTTGCTTGTTTTTACAAGTTCGACATGGCTTTGTGGGCATCCTTTTTTTCTATGGTAGGAAGATGCTCTAAGTAATGAAAATCAGCTGCATTTGTATTATAGTTGTTGCTTTATCCTGTACTTCTGCCGTCGAAATCAAGTAGTTGCATACATAATAACTGAATCCCTAAATTGAAGCCTTCGCATATTTTTATTCCTCTGATTGCTTTGGTTACCCATTGTCGTTTTAGACGCTTCTTGCAAAGTAGCTATAATTTGAAACTAATTGATTTTGTCTGCAAATTATTACCTTTCAGTCCATTTTTATTGCTTAGAAACTACCGTTGCCCTATGGGTTTTTCCCAGTGAGGATCCTTACACATCTGTATTATCAGTTGTCGCCAGATGAAATTAGGTGAGAAGCTTGTAAAATCAAGCAAAACGAAAAGAAAATCTATTTAGGTATTAAGATATTTATTGAAAAAAAACCACTATGAGATAACTCGTAAGTGGCACTCAGCACAGGAATCTTATTCAGATTCAGTGACGCCAGCTATGAGTTACCCCGTAGAGGTTTTTTCCCCCAATAAAAAGTACTGTAAATGTCATTCCAATAGTACATCTACCGAACTTGGGCTAAGATTTTAAAAATAAGCCAACTAAAGCTTTTCACTCACCCAAATGATTGGAGGTTAAGTTTCCCTACGGGAAACAGGCACTCCCATAATTTCTACCAATTTCTACCGAACTCTTCCTTTTAAAAATATTTATTGGATTGTATTTTAAAAGTAGATTTACAATAACTCTGCTGTCAATGAGTGTAAAAATAATATAATAAATGATATTTCTAGTTAAAAGAGAAATTTGATGAAATTAATGGGCAAGTGAGTAAATATTAACGTCGCCCTATTTAGCTACACGAGGGCTTTTGGGGAAGTAATTTTGAACCACGGTCAAGTGACAAGGATGACTCCTGATTTGGTACCCCTTTATCATAACTTCCACACCACATCAATCGAAAGATGTTTGAGCCTCGACATATTTAACGTCCATCGGCCTCCTCTGCACGGCGGGTTTTCAGCGGTGCTAAATGTGAACTCATGACACGCCAGCTAGTGAAAATGACGGGAGTCAAATTAGTTTTGTTAAATAGTGTTGTAGTTAGTAGTTAAATAATATTTTGAAATTAAAAAGGTGACATGTCATGTTTTTCCGCTATTTAAAAAAAGTTTCTGATATAAATAAAGCTGTTATTTTCAATAATGTGCATCGTATCGAATTTCTTGCTAAAATCTCTTTATGGAAAGCAATATTTTAGAAAGTAATATAAATTCACTTTATAGAGAGTAATACGATTGAAGATTTGTTTTTCGAAAATGCAGCAAATCTATGTGTACTTAAAGTGGAGAAAATGTGCCATTTTTTTGATAAGCGAATTTAAAATTATATCTTGAAAGTCATGGAAGTTGTTAGTTGATTTCTTATTTGCGAATATACTGTGATTTAAAATAAAATAGTTATGTTACATTACTCTGCCATATAAATAAGAAATTGATAGAAATTTTAATACATGTGTGCATTATCTATACTTATGGACTTGAGTTGTATTATTTGTTTTTAATACTTAGGACAAGATATTTGAGGGTGTGTCATATGAAAGGTTTGTACACTGGATGTACTTGAGATTGCGCAAAGTAAAAACATAGTTACAGAAAAATAGTCATTTTTCGTTTTTTTTAATTAGATATTGCCTAATGAATTTAAGTGTACTACTTATTTAAGTGTAAAAGAAAATTAAGGGGTCTTTTGTGGAAGTTTGTACGAAGTGATATTGCCTCAAATTTCAGAATCTCATTGAGTAATAAAATTATGAGTTTCCTGGCCAAATTTTTTTTGTATAGTATAATTTTAATTAAACTTCATTAAATGAAGCATTCAAACTTTGTTGTATTCCTTTTTATGACTGTTGTTCACCAGTCTAAAGAGTTTCGCTCGAGAATTAAGAAGAACTCTATAGTTCTTATTAGAGTTGTCATCTCAGCATTGAATAACTGCTTTGTCATCTTATGTGCTTTTTTTATTGTCTCGATAACTTTTTTAAGCTATTGTAAGAAATTTATTTTGTGGGTTCATCTCAAAACAATTTCAGATACACCAAATGAAAATTAATTCACTATGTAAGGGAGCCACAATTGATTATTAGGTACTGATCTGAATGACGAATCAAACATTGCGTTAAAAACACATATAAGCAATAATTTTACTATTTTCTTGTGCTTTTCTTCGTAAATGTGTTGTCATTTTATGTGTGAATTCATTTATAGTTTAATTATATAGCTTTTACGGTATCTTTAGTAGGATAAATTTTCAAGCTAAGAAATTTAATTTTAGAAGAAGAAAATTTAAAAATTAAAATTTTTTTTTATATATTAGTGGAATTTAATAAAGAGAAATTCGCTCTATTGATTAAAGTATTAAAGATATTAATCTCTTGGAAGGATAAATGCAATCCAAATGTTCTCTTTTTTAAAAAAGAATTTCATCCCATAAAAAGTTGTTCTCTTCGGCCACCTTTAAGCAGTGGCTTGCCAAAGCAATCTATCAATAGGATTCAGCGTGCACACAGTAGGACATTTGGAAACAATTCCATTCCCGCAAGAATGCATGAGGAATAAAGGTCACTAATACAGTTGTATATTAATTTGGCACCATTTAAAAATATTTCACAAAATAAAAATAAACGGTAGAAAATATTACTATTTCCTCAACAAAAATAGAAAAAAATTAAAATTATACATATATTATGCATTTTTTAACATATTTATTAAAATAAGAAATAGACAACTTAAGATATACAAGTATTTCCCTTCATTAGAGTTAAATAAAATTTTTAATGCGAACCTAGTGCTTGCACCGCTTGACTTTTTTATCGCCAAGGCAGAGGAATAATTTGTGACTTTTTCAATTCGACACGATTCTTTGCAGACTCGAAATATTTTTTCATATGAGGAAAGATTTTGTACTTAGATATATAGAACCAAAAGCGGAAAGCAGAGACCATGCAGTTTTCTCTCTACA
Organism: Trichonephila clavata; assembly: GCA_019973975.1. Taxonomy (NCBI): domain Eukaryota; kingdom Metazoa; phylum Arthropoda; class Arachnida; order Araneae; family Nephilidae; genus Trichonephila; species Trichonephila clavata. The sequence continues at coordinate 203,958 of BMAO01009362.1, forward strand.
AACAATTATTTTCAGCAGTGACATTCAGTAATTTACAAATTAACTGTAAATTTATCTTTAGATTTATCTTTCATATTTTTTCGTCGTTCCATAAATGTCCATAATTCTGAAGATGTTTGTCAAATAAGATCCATTACAAATTTGTCAACTTCCATCCAACTTCCATGACAAATTATAGAGTAGTGCAGAGTGCCACTGAGAATTGACTGCGTGCCACATGTGGCAAGCGTGCCTTAGGTTGCCGACCCCTGTGTTAGACTAAAAGAATTTAGTATTGTTTGTTTGAAGGTATGAATTCATGTTTGAACTGTCTCTTAATTCTTAACATGACAAAAAATCTCATTAAAAAGGTTTCAATTAATTGACTTGGTAGAAATAATTACTCCTTGGATACACTTCTTGGTATTTTTTACTCACAAAAGGCCGACACTCCTTCCATTCAAGTGCATCGGGTCCACATGGGAGAGAGAACGAACAAATGTCTCTTTGCTTAATTATTACAAAGAAAAAGTCATCTGGGTGTCGGAGAAGAAAATTGAATGGTAATATCAAAGCAGTTCAAGAGTCGGCTGAACATCTGTTTCACTCCAGGGTGCGAGTGCAGAATTAGTAGTGCTCTTTGAGGAATAAAATAACCCATCTGGATATACTGCTGACCCTTGATCTTTGAAAATGACAATAGGAGTCGTAAACGTATATCTAACGAGGTGACGCTACAGTATCTTAGTCCTAACATTAAGCTTTCAATTGTATAGGGAAAAAAATTCTTCTAGCCGTCGCCTCTTGATTTAAAAAAAATTGGGCTTGAATTTCTAAAACGAAGGTACCCCTCCTCCAGAGTCGATTGTCGCAAAACTCATTTTTAACGAATCTCTACTCAACAAAAGAAGCATGCTTACCAATGTCCAACAATGTAAGTCTAATAGTTTAAAAGAGGGAATTTTTTTCATCAATAAGCCCCTTAATTCCCACTGAGAGTCGATTGTCGCAAAACTCATTTTTAGCGAATCTCTACTCAACAAAAGAAGCATGCTTACCAACGTCCAACACTGTAAGTCTAATAGTTTAAAAGAGGGATTTTTTTTTATCAATAGGCCCCTTAATTCCCACTGAGAGTCGATTGCCTCAAAACTCGTGTTTAGAGAATCTCCACTTAATAAAATAAACATGTTTTATAAATTTCAAATTTGTAGGCTAATACAGTGTTTAACTGGGGGAGAGCTAGAACTTGTATAGAATTTTCTTCTGATTTTTATGAAGGGACACGCTTCATTTTTTAAAACAAAAGCAAGTTAAACTCATAATGGCACTAATAATGCAAATATTTTTTCTAAAAGAAAAAATTCATTCAAATTATGAATTTTCAATTAATTTGCTTAAGCTATCTTCAAATTATTAAAGCTCGATTTTAACAAAGAATTTCATTAAATTCTACGAAAGCATGCAAACTTACCTCCAAAACCAAATAAACAGTTATACTTGTAGTTATTCTGTTAATTACGTATGAATAAATAAAACCATTTGAGGCTTTGAAAGTGTTTCTTTGATTTAAAAGGACAGAGTTAATTTTTTATCTGCCAAAAAGGGGTGTGGCATGTCAGCTGATTATTTTTTAAAAGTCATTTTGAACATACTTCTATTTCATTAAGTAACGAATATTTTATGTCACTGGAAAGGTCACGAATTGGAGGTTTTAGAAATCTCAAAATCGACAATCTGAAGAGTTTTAGCCTATTCACTGTTCTTAAATTTTGAATACCTTCTCTGAATATATACTACTAGCCGTTACACGCCCGCTTCGCTGGGTATTTTGTGATGTTTTATAAATTTTTACTGCTTATATATATGTATAAATTATTGATATCTAAGTCCTGCATTAAGAATTCGATTGCATTGAAAAATATACTTAGACCTGTAACTGTCACCTGTTGATAAAAAAAAAAAAAAAAAAAAGGGCAGTACTCATCTAATTTGTATTTTCTAAAAAGAATGATGTTTGCTCTTTCTTAACCCAAAAACCAAGTGGATTCCCACAAAACCAATTTTCGGTGGATCGTAAATTTAACATGCAAGCCAAATTTCAAGTCTAAATCTAACAAAAAAAACCAAAAGTTTTACTATCAATATCCCCGTAATCCCGTTGAGAGCCGTTTTCCAAAATAACCGCTCTTAGCGGATTTCAATTCAACAAAAGAAAAATGCAAACCAAATTTCATTATTATATCCTTGTAGCTCGAAAAAAGGAATTTTTTTGTGTCAATACGTCCCAGTACCAGGCACCCCTCCGCAGAACTAGATTTACTTAAAATGCATTCTTAGTGGATCCCTATTCAACAAAAGAAACATGCTTAACAAATTTCAAGTATATGGGTCTAACAATTAAAAACAGGAATTTTTTTCTGTAACTCCTCGTGACCCCTCACAACCATCCTTGGGTCAATTTTCGTTTTACTCTTTGTTAGAGGAACTCTATTACATGAAAGGAACATGCCTACCAATTTTCAAGCAGGATGATCAAATAGTTTAAAAATGGAAATATTTATCAATTACGCCTCTTAATCTCCCGAAATTAAACTTGGTAGTTGATATTCGCAAAACCCATTTTGTAGCGGTTCTCTACGAAAGGAATCTGCTTATCAAATTTCAAGACTGTACGTCTAATAGTTTAAAAATGGGGATAATTATCTATAACGCCACTTGAGCCCCCGCAACGCCACTTCGGGGTCAATTTTCACAAAACCCATTTTGTAGGGGAATTGCACTCTATGAAAGGAATCTGCTTAGCAAAATTTGTGCGTCCAATAAATTAAAAATACAAAAAAATTTATCAATAACGCCCCTTGAACCCCAGCAACGCCACCTAGGGTTCTATTTTTACAAAACACATTTTGTAGTGTATCTCTATCCTATGAGAGGAATCTGCTCACCAAATTTCAAGACTGTGCGTCTAATAGTTTAAAAATAGAAATAATTATTTATATCTGTCCTTAAGCCCCCGAAACACCCCTTGGGGGGCAATTTTCCCCAAACCGTTTTGTAACGGATATGTACTCCATGAAAGAAACATTCCTACCAATTTTCAAGCAGGTAGGTCAAGTAGTTTAAAAACGAAAATATTTATCTATTACGCCACTTAATCCCCCGCAACGCCACTTAGAGGTCTGTTTTCACAAAACCTTCTTATAGCTTATCTCTGCTGTATGAAAGAAATATATTTATGAAATATAAAGACTGTGCGTCTAATAGTTTAAAAATGGAAATAATTATCTATATCGCCCCTTAAGTCCCGCAACGCCACTTGGGGGGAGCACTTTTCACGAAACCCATTTCGTAACGTATCTCTACCCTATGAGAGGAATCTGCTTACTAAATTTCAAGACTGTACGTCTAATAGTTAAAAAATTGGAATTTATAACGCCCCTTAAATCCCCCACCCCCGCAACACCCCTTGGGCGTCAATTTTTTCAAAACCTATTTTGTAGTGGATATTTACTCCATGAAAGAAACTTACCTACCAATTTTCAAGCAGGTAGGTGAAGTAGTTTAAAAACGGGTATATTTATCTATTACGCCCCTTAATCCTCCGCAACGCCACTTAGAAGTCTGTTTTCACAAAACCCGTTTTGTAACTGATCATTATTCTACGAAAGGAATCTATTTATCAAATTTAAAGACAGTGCGTCAAATAGTTTAAAAATGGAAATAATTATCTATAACGCCCTCTAAGCCCCTGCAACGCCACTTGGGGGTCTATTTTCACCAAACTAATTTTGTAGTGGATCTCTACTGTATGAAAGGAATCTGCTAACCCAATTTCAAAATTGTACATTGAGTAGTTTAAACATGGAAACAATTATTTATAACGCCCCTTAACCCCCTTAACGCCCTTTACGTTTCGAATTTCGGAAAATCCGTTCTTAGCTGATGTCTACTCTATGAAAGGAACATGTCTACCAAATTTCAAGTCTGTAGGTTGAATAGTTCCAGAGATATCGTGATTAGTCAGTCAGTTAGTGAGTCGCTTTTCTCCTTTATATATATAGATAATGGAGCTCTACCCTTCTGGTATTGGATCAGTATTGTTCAGTATCGAAAGTGTAGGTTATCCATCGAGTACAAATTTTCCGATACTCCAGATCTTTGTGCAGGATTGTGTGAATGGATTTTATGCTAATGCTCATAACAGTTGGGAATGCGCATATTTACCTTCTGTGATGGCTTATTTTCACCAATATATATATAGAAAAAATTGCTTTTGGCATCGACTATGTTCAGGGTGTGGAAAATCCACTTTATTTCGTGGGTATACGACTGGATATACCACAAGATTACATTGATCCGTTTGAAACATGATTCCTCAAACAAAGTTTGCATTCAACGATAAATTTTAATTCTTGGCTCAATTTTTCAGTATTGTTTTTCTTCCTAATGAGGCTGCGGATTGGTATTTACCATTGCAGACCTAGCACATTCCTCGTAAGCTGGTATCACTTTTTAGTGTGGCACCATATAGGTTGATAACAATTGTCACAATGTAATTTTGACGCCCAGTTTCTTCCCCAGGCTCATGAGCTCTGACAATGCGAAATTGCCGAAAGCACCCAGGCCAAACAGGCTCTCTAAGAATCTTTAACATGCCGCATAATCATACGACGTGTACGCTGAAGAGTTTTTGCATCATGAAAATCCACAGACTTGGGGTGGGGTTGAACCACAAA